>JAVCKZ010122898.1:0-22344 GCA_034780755.1 Lepetodrilus elevatus | reverse complement strand
GTAGTAGTAGTAGTAGTAGTAGTAGTAGTAGTAGTAGTAGTAGTAGTAGTAGTAGTAGTAGTAGTAGTAGTAATATAATTCGTATGATGATGATTATTATATTACATCTTGAAAAATACACTATGGTAGTAACTCGCCCAGAATGCACGAATATATATTCTAAAAATAATTCGCTATACAAAATGTTCAGGTGCTCCAAGGTTGCATCCTGTCACGAATCTACTGCATATCTCGTCAACTTCTCCACGCAGACGAATAATTCACATTTTGCAATTAAATACTTTTATTAAATAATCTTCCAGTGTTTCTGCCGCTATGATATCTTTGTTTTCCCAGTGGGATAGACGGAATAATGGGATTTCCCAGCTGGGGGATTCGTTATAAGCGTGATAAGCAAATGCATGTCCACGTTGTCAGTCAGCATCCCATTTCCTCAAGAGATGCCACGTATTTCAGAGCCCATTCATTATTAACACAGGACCGTTCAAACACGTATAACGTATAAACTGGCGGATGAATAATGCATTTCAAATGAGAATGCTATTCAGATCTCCAATACAAATTGCAAACTACTATCTACGAGTATGCTTTCATCACTGGGAACAATCTAGACAATACGATTGAAGCCTACGTTAATACAATAAATTAGCGGTTGTATGCAGTGGCAAACTGCCCACATCGTTATTATTCCATTATGTTTTTTAATGTTTGTGTTTGTTGGTCATAAATATTTGCGTTCATGAAAAGGGTATAAAACCCCAATTACAGAACAATTAGACTTATGCTCTATAATAACGATTTTTCAATGTGACTTCGTTATCGTCAAACAACAGCACTGAGCTCAGTACTGATGGTATACATATCGTCATCAGCAGTAACAGAGCACACACGCACATACACACACACACACACACACACACACACACACACACACACACACATACACACACACACACACGCACACGTAATGACGAATAATGAGGCTCACACTGAATAATCAAATTACTCTCCTATCAACGCTTCCTTTGTTCTTTGACTGTCATACCGCCATTCTCGGCGGGAAAAAAATAGCGAAGAAAAAGAACAGCAACTCAAACTAAAAAAAAAGAAAGAAATCGGGATCGATAACTCAGCAGAAATCAGCCCATCTTAAAAGAAAGTTTGATAAATATCTAATCAGAGGTAGCACGGTTTTCCTGCAACGCCTTCTCCGCAGATGATATTCTTTGGTATAACGCATCAGCGGTTCCAATCCAAAGGCCATTGCATTATTCATGGCCAACCCTTGGTTCAAGGATTAAGGCTGTCCAATACTGACTATGCCACCGAGAGAACAGCTAAGGAAATTTCATTTAGATGGAGTGGAGTTATTTAATTTAGAGGCAGTGCACTCCTCCCTAATCAATTATGCCCCCTGATAGTAACCAGACCTTCCACGGGGCAAACTCTTGTCTGTTTAACCCATTCCATGTCATCGATGATCTTGTCATGTTAAGAACTTCATCATGGTCACAGTTGCGGTCCAAGGGTGATGTTCGCGTATCGAAGCATCAGATTTAAACACGACTGGCGGTGGCTACAGTTGATAGCGTACAATTCCTAATTAATCGCTCTATGGGTGGAATGAAAGTATATCGATTGTTGTCTAGGATGGTATATCAATTAACATAGTCAAGGATTCCTATGGCGTTCCCTGTTTCAATGCTTTTTCAAAGAAAGGTGACTTTTATGTTCTACCTACCAGATGCTATGGGCTATACCGTACACGTCACTAGATGGTTACCAAATCACATAAGACACCGATAGCAAATGATAGTATCCATAATTATGCATAAGATGTCAGTTACACAATCGCATTTATAATTTGGAAATGAAACACATATTATTAGCAATACATGTACATCACCTAATACACACACATGTAAATATCATCTTAAACTATTATTATTAGTAGTAATAGTATTATTATAATAATAATAATAATAATAATAATAATAATAATAATAATAATAATAATAATATTATTATTATTATTAGGAAATATAGTTTCATGTACATCAATTGTTTTAGTTTGTTATAAATTATACGAATTAAAAGAAAATTATATTTAATTGATATATCTTTGAAAATAAAAAGTATTCGACATCTATTCCTGGAATAATTTAATTTGCTTTGTCAGACTGAAGCTATCCAGCGCTACAAATTATCAAATAACCCACTCAAAGGACAAGTTATTGTCAACTGCGTTGTTCTTTATCTGAAAAGGACAGCATCTATTGAATATATATCCAATAAATTTAAATTTCCATTCGATTAGTTCACATGCAT
This sequence comes from Lepetodrilus elevatus, assembly GCA_034780755.1. Classification (NCBI taxonomy): domain Eukaryota; kingdom Metazoa; phylum Mollusca; class Gastropoda; order Lepetellida; family Lepetodrilidae; genus Lepetodrilus; species Lepetodrilus elevatus. The sequence goes on along the minus strand of JAVCKZ010122898.1, from coordinate 20,016 downwards.
GTCTTGTATCACGTTGTTGTTCGTGACACAGTCAAAGTAATCTATAGAAACAATTGAATATGTACGAGAAATTGCATTGCTTGTACTTCATCCAATCTTAAGAGTTTTAAGCTTGTTCACACGATAGCACCATTTTCTAGGATGTCTGCAAAAGTTGCAAATGTCATGCAAAACTAGCACTATTTATGTGCTCTGGTGTTTCTCTCATGTGGCGGTTGTTGGCAGTCGTAAACATGTATACCGGTTGTTGGCAGTCGTTAACATGTATACCAAGTTTTGCGTTGTAATATAATCAGTACGTTTAGTTTAGTGAACCACTCACGGAAGTAATTTCCGTATTTTCCGATATATATTAAATATCTTATGAATAAGCCACCATTATTTAGTTCTTACTGACATGTATATAATTATGGAGTATCGTATGCAATTGAATGCATACATTAATCATTATGTTTATGGGTCATATACTTATAAAATTATCTGGAAAATTAAGTTAAATTATTAATGTAGATTACAGTTGGTGTTAATTACAGAGATAAAATAACGTGTTTTAATGTAATGGTTGTCTATATACTGCCGCTATCGGAGTAGTACTCCCTTTAATCATAATTTTCAAACTAACGGGGATAGTCTGGCATATGCCTTGAATATTTGCTTTGAATGTGGGCGGTTCAGACATAACGACCGCGCAATTGAGCTACTTCCGGTAATGACCGGATCTGGTTTTCTCCCTGGCAGAATCAAATACACGTGTGGGTTTTCCTGTATCTGACGCTGACAATGCAACATCTCTGCCGTCGTTTGTTTGGATATTTTCACATTTCTTTGATCGTGCTTCGAAACACTATATAAACAATGCACAGCGATACACACAAAACATTCACACCCACTGATGTAGTGATAACAAACTTGATGTAAACATTTAAAAATATCGACATCCATTTTTTACGACACTGTTTCAAATAATGTGAAAAACAGAATAGTAAAAATGGACAGTGACAAGCACAACACAATTACACCCACACGTGACATTAACACAAACATAAAAAGAAACTACCACAACCATTTGAAAATATCAACATCAATGTTTCATCATGAGCATGCTGTTTCAAACATACTGCGGTAAAAAGAAATGTACGCTTTTAAATCAAAACACGGATTAATGTTTGAGACAGCTGCCATGCATGGTGTTTGTTTGGTGTGATATTTCAAATACATGAATTTTTAGATTTCACTTAAACATACGAGGTGACACCATTCTTCAAAGAGCACAAAGCAGCTAGTTTGACATGGATGCTGGCAGAATGGCTCCATACGAAGAGTCGCTTTTTTTTCTTCAACATACAATTTCACAGCGAGTTTGAAAGGTTGAAGCTTTGATGTTTTAGAGGTAATCAGTACTTTCGTAACTGACATATAGCAGGGTCATTTTACAGTAATTTCAGAACAGTAAAACATATTGCACAATTAGGATCCTAGTCCAGCGAAAGTTCAAGTGTACTAGGTTGTGTGTAAGGTAATTTAAGAACAGTAAAATAGTAAATTGTATTGTACCATTGCCTGTCCAAAATTATCACTATTAAGTTTTGGGAATGGGAAGACACTGATGTTGAGCTGGTGTGTGTCTCTGTGTATGTGTGTGTGTGTGCGTGAGAGAGAGAGAGAGAGAGAGAGAGAGAGAGAGAGAGATAAATATAGATAGATAGAGAGCGAGAGAGAGAGAGAGGTAGATAGAGCGTGTTATATACATACTAAACATTTTTCATTTGAGGGCAATGTGTTCTACCATTTGACATACTAATTAAATATGTCAACATATCATTCACACGGTAGGCTCTAGTTACCTGAATTGACTTCAAGGAATGATATGACAGTATGTTTTGAGGAATAATCAATACATTCCTAGCTGTCAGCAAATCAGCTAGACACGAGCTCGACACGAGCTCTATACCTTGTGAGATAGTGTAAAGTCAGCCCATCACTTGCTAAGTCATCAATATTTTGACACTTCCATTCTGCCCAAATCCGAGTTCGCTTTATAAATCAATTCCCATGTTTACATCGGCTCAGTCTAACAGGTCCGAAGTCAATAATGCCGTTCCAAGGATGATATTTTATTTATTAATGCCCTGTGAATTGGACACGTTGATAGGGGTCAGTGACACAACATAACGTTAAACCCCTTTGCAGTATATCTACATCTCACGTAGATAGCGTAGATGGATTTGGAGAATTATCAGGGAGCGCCCAAGTCCACGACAAATAGTAGAATGATGTAGAACAATTAGCTGTTTGGGTACGATTCATGATTCTGTGACAAGTTTTACGCATTAAAAACGCATTGTTTTAAATCCATTTTATCCTAGTACATACTTTTAAAATGTAGGTTCATGTTGACATTGATTGTTCACTATACGAGTTGAAACTACGGCAAATATTATTCATACAGAAAATGAAAATAGTAAAACAACAGTTCACACTATACGAGTTGAAACTACGGCAAATATAACTGAATTATTCATACAGAAAATGAAAATAGTAAAACAACCTGTAGTCATGATACATAACGATAAATCTAAGAATATCTGTCGCAGTCGGTAGGATAAATACTTGTTTTCCCCTTTGAGGTGTAGGACTACATATTCCTACCCACGTGCAAACATTTCTAAAACAACGACAAAGCCAATCCTAGAAGTAAATAAACCCCAACCTATTCAACTACAGCAGTAGGACACAACTATTTCCTGTTTATTCTTTCGTCTTGGCAAACAACTGAAAAGCCACGTCTAAACGATGATGGTCCGCGGATCAATTTCCAACCACCGGATCCGTCTCTGGTGAAGCTCTGGAAACTACCATGGGAGTCTCACTATCACCGACCAGACAAGATCCCCTCTACCAGATGTTAATTGATATTGTCACCGGTGTTAATATTGCCCTGAAAAATGGACATCTATTGGCCGTTTTGGTGATGCAGATGGTCCCGAGAGAGACTCTAAAATTGATTCGGAAAAGCTTCCAGATCTCGACTTCTGCTGGTGTGATGGAGTTGTTCTAGCATATCGCAGAGTCTGGGAAGGTTCTGCCACGGAGGAGGATCACGTTACATTCGGTAGATAATTCGATATAAAGCCCAGTATCGTGTTCCAGAAACCCACTGACATCGTGTCACAAAGCCTCCTGACTCCTGTGGACATGGGTTAAACCGAAGCTATAGCATTTCAGTCTTATTTCCTCAAAACTCAGCATTGTTCCCATACGTCTAGATAAGCCTTGATGGATCAAAACAACAATGGTGTCCCAAAGGTATTTCCCTATCACGTGTTAAATCATCTCATTCGGAAGAAGTTATTGACGTTTTAGAACTGGGTATTAGGTAACCGACAGACTAGAAATAAAAGATACTCTTCAGAAAACGAGATATCACGTTGTGGGAAGGAAATACTTGCATAAATGGGCAATTTATCCTCGATATGATGTTTCCGTTACTCTGTCCAATAAAGTACGAAGTAAGTTGACGTATTATATATACACACATTATTTTGAATGCAAAAGTTAATTATAAGTATGTTAATTATAGTTCATGTATACACTATGCAAGTAAATATGAGTATACACTGTGCCACTTGCCAAAGGGAATGTTACTTAACTATGTATTAACTATTATTATTATGTTCTGCATTATATTTGACAGTGTATTCGATATTCGCCAATATTTTCAAAGCGTAATACATATGTTTAATGTTTAATGTTAACACCGTTATTTGTTAATATTCTTAAAATGTAGTATAATAATGTCTCATTTAAATGCATACTGTTAATTATCCATATGTTACAAATGTAATAAATACGTCTGGTTTACATAATTATGTTAAGTCATTGACAATATTCTCAAAATGTAATAAATATGTCTGATTTACGTAACTGTCAATATGACACAACTATCAAAACTGTGTATGATCTTGATACACTTGTCAATAATGGTCAAAATGTAATAAATATGTCTGAAACTGTTGGTTCAATTGTCAATAGGACAACACTATCATAAACGTGTCTGACACTGATCTTGCTACATGTGTCAATGTGGTCGAAATGTAATAAATATGTCTGATTTACAAACCGTCTCATGCGCAAACGTTTTAACTGCCGCGTGGGATCCGAGGAACTAAATGTAATTCTGCGTCCCGTATTACGAGACCAACCATAATAAATACCATTACGCAGACTTAGTCATGATATCGTCGCCGACCATCTCGAAGAAAGAGTGTTATTGTCGTAAAGTCATTGTCGTAAAGTCATTGCCGTAAAGTAATTGTCATGTTGGAACAGCTGGTGGTCACGATTCGGTTTTTATTTCCAACTCATTCTCGAGTTTTTGAAAACTCGTTTCTATCGATTGATTTCTACATCCCATTAACTCAGTTTATAGTTCGACATATTCATTACCTTAATCATAATATCAGCTCACAATTTAAACAATGTACGTGTCACTAGGACGCATATTATTTTCAGTGGAAATTGGTTGGTTGTGTAATGCTGAAAAGTTGATTTATTATACTGAAATCATGTTGGAATTATTTCGTTTCAACCTGTACCTTATTACAACCGGTCTGAAAGAGTTGTTGGCGATAAATTCTGTACTGTCGTTCGAGTCTTCGTACTCAAAATGGTTCGTAGATTCAATTGGATCAAGCACAATTGAATTACATTATACGACCGTGACCTTTAAAAGGACTGGTAAATTCATTAGGTCATTATAGCACAACGGACGGCAACGTACATAAGCCGTGATGAAAATACTATTGAGGCTTTCAGGGGAGGTAATCAAGAGATCTTGTAATAAGGAAGATGGTTAGACGACATCCGCTATAAAAGGGGTTGGGTCAGACTGACCTTATTCCCTTGGAATACTGTGGTATACTCGGACAAGCATAATAATAATAATGGTCTGGTAAGTATTGTATATATAGATATGACCTTATTCCCTATAATGTCAATCAGCGGTTTGCTGGGTACGACCAATACGGCTAGAGGTAGGAAACGTATGAGAAAGTAACTCCTGTACATATTAAATCTAAATTAAATAGTCATTTCTATCACATTCCAAATTGAATAGAATAGTGTCAACCATTTTCCAATAAGTAATGAAGCACATGTTATCGTGAACTCGTAAATATATGCTGATTTAAACTACATTTTGATTGTTTGGTTCTAATGAAACCATCAACAGATTTGGTTACGAACAAGGTCAAGGATTTACATGTAGATGTGTAATATGCTACACCTCTCCAGTACAACATGCATGTCAATTTGCGTAGCATGGTTGTAACATGTGGTAACATGTTGACATGTCAGAACACGCTTAAAAAAAAAACCCGCAACACATGGATGATCTATAATTTCTTTTCGACGGATCTTAAGTTATTCCCATGAACTGAATACACGAGAAATGCTTATAGGTTATTCCTGAAGTTAAAGCCTGCTCTTCTGATGATTGTTAAAGTATGTAAAAGCCTGTTTGTAATGTTCGTGTGTAGAGAAATCGATAAGGACAAAGACAGTCACCGACGAGACCTAGTTTACGCCACAGTTGCGTGCGGTGACACAATATACTTAAGGTAAAAATCTCAGGCAATGACGGGATTTCATCAGCGCTGTGTTGACGATTTACATGGTGACACCGGCTCTCTTTACGACAGCTTGGCCAACACGACACAAGAGGACGTCAACGTTGGTTCATATTAACGCGGACGTTGTTTCGACGTTGGTTCATATTTACGCGGACGTTGGTTCACATTAACGCGGACGTTGTTTCGACGTTGGTTCATATTTACGTGGACGTTGATTCATATTAATACGGATGTTGGTTCATATTAACGTGGACGTTGATTCATATTAACGCGAACGTTGGTTCATATTAAAGCGGACGTTGGTTCATATTAACATGGACGTTGGTTCATATTAACGCGGACGCTGAGCAATGCGTGGACAGTGTTGGTACGCATGCATAGCATTATATAATCTAGGACGACGAGTTCAAGGAGGTTGTTCAAGGAATCACGTCTCACTATGTTCACGTCTCTAAACCGCCGGTTACTATATATAATAATTCATCATTCTTTCCCTTATACTTGAATATTCAGATCAGGAATGAAGCGATTTACAAAGAAAAAAATAAAATCGCAGATTTTTTCTTGCTCCCATATTGTTGTTCTCGTCTGTTCCAGATAAAAAAAATAATCGCATTATAACACCAAATTCTTAATCGTCCTTTCCATACCCTTCAGGACATTGTTGAGCGGCAGTTATTCAGGATCACGCCAAATCACTGTCCTGTCAAACGCAAAGGTATTATTTCGCATGCATTACGCCGCAATGTCTTGAGAATGCGTTGCCGCTGCGATAAAATGACTTGCCGATCTCAATAGGGCAGTTTTGCGGCATGTTAAGCTCTAGACGGAGGGGACAATTCATAACAGTTTCCTTGTCGATGACAGGTTGTATGAGCATGGCCCATTTCGTGCCAACATCCTAACAAATCCGCCCATTAAAGTGCCGTCAATCCCGGAGAGGAGTTGCATCTTTTACGCAGACCATCTGGGCAGCTCGTTTCTTTTGAAGGATCCGGTGTAATCAGGGAGTAATTTCGGTTCGGCAGACCTCAATAGCAGATTACAGAGTGCCCAAGACTGTCACCGGCATAGACGAGGACCACACTAAGAGGATTCCTGCAAAATCCCACGGAATCAGCGTCTTTGGCTTGAAGGACGAGGCCTCGGGTCGCCGGCGGAGAAAACGTCAAGATTCCAAAGACGATGACAACGTGACAGGATCAAGATGTCGGACACAGTATATTCAGACGACAAAGAATGTATATTATTCAATCATACCTTCGTCTTGTAACCAACGACATGTCTTAAAAGGCGCGTGGTGTATGACGCGTTTCTTGGTGATTGATCCGAGTGATTGTAATAAGTTATTATGATAAGCGTAATATATGACAATCGTCTATGGAAATTAAAACCAGCTCGGAAATATCGGCATAATGTGATACAAATAGTTATTATTGATTATGAAGTTCCTGCAAAATGGGAATTGTGCGTTTTACGATAGACGCAGATGTATTAATGTTTGTGGGGAAATTGCGTACATTTGATACTTGCATTCACATCATGTTCGTTAATAAAACAAACGTCGGATTAAATTCTATTGTAAGTTGACCCCACACTGTCTAGCTCAGCGTGTTATAGCAAGCTCAAATGTTAGGACCCCTTTTTATGCAAACTACATAATTTCCATCAAATAAATCACTCGACAGACATGGCATCGTGTGCGTCTCATTGTGATGTGAATGGCTTCCAAGCAATTATTAGTTTGACCTTTGCCGATCGGCACGTTACTACAATCGACATAATTGCCATTATGAATTCCGAAGCAAAGACGATGTGTTTGTACCGCAAATCACTCGACTTCCGCCTGTGGAGACCAGAGGTGCGAATTAAGCTAATCAGACACAAAACACTCCATTCTCAACCCAAGGTTCACCGGACCCCTTACACGAATCCACATTAGCTGCTCATTGGGTCCATCGAGGTCTTCGGAGACCGGCGCTGTAGGAAAGCCAGAGCGCAGTTCCATATCCGGATGTCGAGTTATTTGCCGTATAAACGTTGTATGATGGCTACAATGCAATTAAAACTGGCGTAGACGTAATGTTGAGATGTATAACATCAAGGACGGGCAACGAGTGCAGTTGCAACGGCGTAACCCTGATATTAATGCCGGGGATGTAGGATGTCCTCGATACGTGATGACCTGTCCCTGAGTTGAGGTCGTTGCAAGAAAGAGCACGCAAGGCAAAGAGGATTTCCCTGCGCAAATCAAGACAACTACTCGTGACCATCGACCTAAATATAGAAGATGGACCGCTGCATCTCTAATGGCGATGTCACTTGTAATTTGACAATACACATAGAACTGAATTTGACCCGCTTTGCACTATGAAGACCCACAATCATGATTGAAAAATCATCAGGAGTCCATTGGATCCATTGTTTGTTCGGCGATCTTGTTTTATCAGTTACCAAACACAGTTAACAATTGCGTGGAATTGGAAGATGTTTATATAGGAGAAATCGTATTCATGAACACGTACGGATTGCAATATATATCCTAATCTGGATACGTTTGCAATTATTCCTGTTCCAAATTAGTAGTTCATCATCAGGCATTGCTTCATCATTGACGCCAGTAAATTAGATACTGGGAACAAATAAGGTAAAATTAAACGATGCTGATAGAGCAAGTCATAGATATAGGTTACACACGTTGTCGAGGCTTGGACCTGGGTATAACACACACGGTGACACCAACACAGGAGTCTGTTATTATAGAAAACAGGAAGCAAAACAAACCGTATCGATCAGGTACAGTGATCTACGGCGTGTTTGTATGTGAATACGAACTACGGTCACCTTGTGAAAGGAATAACACGACCTAATAATGGTGAGATTTATTTTTTCGGTCATAGGTTCATCGACAGATGCCAGTCAACGTTAGAACAGGATGTTTGCTATTGCATTACGCGAGGCAGGTTGGAACTGTATGTGTACATTAAGGGAGATTTCAGTCACTAGCATGTCTGTTATCCGAGCTGTAGCTGTGGATTTAGTACGTGATAGAAACAATAAAATGTCCAAGCCAAATTGAAGACAAATATTGAACTGTATATAAACACAAACCCATGATATGAGTAAAATAATCTTGAAAGTGGATCTAAACCACAATTTAAAATATATATATATCAATAATAATAATAATACCTGATATAAACTTGAAAATTAATTACATTTAATTTAAATTTTTTAAATCCTAAATCTTTAAATCAAAACCACGATATCGGTGGAAATAATGGTGGATATGTGGAATTGTTTTTAACGTACATCTCCCCTCTCCCTTTATCTAAGTCTCCCGGCTTATTTATTTAAACATACTTGGATAAAACAAAAATAAACACAACCATTCATAAACACAGCAGTGGATGATGTTCGATATTTAACATGCTTCACATGCTACAAAATGCTACATTTGATCTTCTTTATGCCAGTGGGGAGACGTGTGCCCATCTTCCAGATATAGATAGCTGTATAGCCGCGATCAGGTAACTCATTACGTTGATGCTATTTCCGATAATTAATGCCGCACGACTAATTAATAATTGATTGCGTTCGTTTCATCCTTTTGCGTCCAGTGTCATTTCAGGACGTACACGCGCGCACGATATGGTCATAAACGTCCGCTTAATACCAGTGTTAGTACCAGCTTGAAGTTGAATACCGATAGCTTCAGATAATGCCATGTCCACACGAAAATAGGTGTTCATTTGCTGTCAGCACTTCATGTTCAAACAACACATTTCTTTGTGTGCTTATATTTTGTTTGTATATAGAATTTGTCTTGTCAACTACCATAATTTGCTCTCTGGTTTACTGCAACATTCAGCGCTGCATATGTTGCAGGTTTCCTTCTGCTCTAAACTGACAAGTCGTGATATTAGTGAACGATTCGTGAAAGCGACTTTAAACCCCAATTCAAAACAAAAGGAATGTATGAGTGAAATAATCACAGTAAAAATAGTTAGGTGTCCGGATACGGACCAGGAAACCTAACGTGGATGCTCAAAAGTAAACCAGGATCCATGTCTGATAGTGTTAGGCTCCTAGAACAGGATACCCATCTTACATGTTTGCCCTGTATGATAGGCAGTAAATACATCCTTCTTTAAACCGTCTAGCATTTATAACCCTCTTCAATGTTGAATCAGACACAGACACTATGATTGTTATGACACCTCCGGTTGCCTCCAGCCCTAGAGCGAGGGAGTTAATGATAAATCCTCAAAACCAAATACAGACCAGATTGTTTGTCAACTATTGACATAAATATCGGATTTGATAACTTTATAATGGGGACGTTTGAGATGTGTCTATGAGGATCCATATGCAGCAATATCTAGGGGAAACTCAATCCATTCTACCCAAGAGACGGCCCGGCAGTAGACGGCTCCGTAATGTACAGAAACTCGATGGAGGATTTGCAATAGAAAATTGATCCAATGGAATATCATTCCCAGATGGCCTTTCCCTTATTCTCTATTATTCAATCGGATGAATCCAGAGTTACACGAAATATTTGTTTTATAAATTATATTTGATACATGATCAGTGCATTGGAACACAGTATCTTTTCATTTTGCACTTGGAAATCTGTGAATTGTAACGGATTGAATCAATAAAACCGATGGATTCCTCAAACAACGGTTTCCTGTTTAAACAGTGGAATTCATTCATACGAGCAAATAACGCGTCTACCACAGTGTTGGACGTTTGCCGGAAAATTAACTTATTGAGTCGAACATATATTGTTTTCTATTCACTGAACATACAAATGGTATGCTATAGCTATGTATAGTCAATGCACTATTGGTTCGCTGCATCACTCCTAGCATTAATAGTATACAGAGTACCTATGCATTACTTAAAATCCTTAATTTCCTACCTACCCGAAATCATTTGAAAGCCATTACGAGGCATTGTCATGCGTATTGATAATTCTACCGGAGGACACTGAGATCAAACCGCGCATGATAGCATAGGTATTGACTTGCAGATATAGTGCCATTCCTAGATTTTCACAATCTATTCACATAAGCTGCTAGTGCATGGTATGCATTGACTGGAACATTCAAGATACATATCCGCTGATATTCATCATGTAATTCATCATGCGCGGAGGGATTTGGTTGGGGTGGGGGTGAACAACACGTTGCTAAAGCAAATAAGCAAATGTATACGATTCACGTAATGGCGGTACACGCCCGTAGGGTTTAGCCGAGCTTTAATCCAATTCTAAATAGATATCGGCAAACAAATTTTGATAATTGATATTACTGGTCCGTGTATCAGACTGATTGAGTGTTTATGATCGACGATTAAATAAATGAATGAAATGAATGAACGAAGCGCTAATGTTTGGAGACCGGAACAATCGGACCGATGGCTTGATGGGTAATTTGTCATGGTAACTATATAAGTACGGTAGTGGTGTATATATATATCCCCTTTGCACCCGCGGGTGGGAGTAGGATGTGGGTGGTGTTTTTTTTAAACCGTGAGAGACGCTGCAAGCTCATTGCTATCAATAGAGTAAATATGACCGTAGTCAACTTGGGGAGCTGTGAAAGAGCGTGGATATTTATCTATCAAATATTGCAGATGATGGACCGGAAGCGACGTGGACTGGATTCCATGGCGGTTAAATAGTAATGGCTGCGCCTTGTTTAATCTACGGCAGCGCTGATACAAGACGAGATGATTTAGCGTCATGTCTACATGGACGGAAATTGGAAAAATCAAAACGAGACTAACATTTGACTTCCGGTCTGGAGGTCAAGGACGAAACCTGAATTATAAAGCATTATGTTACGCAACTGTAACATAGCAATTGTATAACGGTTTATATATGCAACTTCTGTATACCGTAAGATAACTTTAATATATTAAATGGTGTATGGCTCATTATTATTAATCAGATACATGTGTGACAGTCAATGCATATACTAGTTTGACATGTTTTAATAGTACTAAATGTGTATCTTATACACAGATAGAAACATGACTACGTGCTGTAACGTACGTATGTTACAGCTGACGACATTGTTTGAAACAACTAAGCACATATAACTAATTATATAGTTTACACGTATCGTATTTAAACTAAATGAACATCTTGTATTGTACTTTGATATAATACTCGCTCAAACTGTATCACCTATAGTGCTCGTTACCAGTAATTCAGAGTTGAATACAGAACATTACGTTGGCGATAGGTAATTTATGTATTTCATTTCAGGTATTTAAACATGGATTAAAGTACTTAGAATTATGTTTATACTGAAACTGTTAGAATGCTAATGAGCCCCGGACTAACTCTTCCTGTTGGAAATTAATAATAGTAAATTATACATCTATTTTCTCTGTACTTGACAGGGGACATTAAATGCATTTCATTAGTAAGACCTACTCGTATGCAGGTTCATATGAATTGGCAGCTATCGTGATAAGCAATTCAATTGAGTTTCTAAATGGACATTATGAATTTACTTGTGAACAAACTGTGAAAAAAATAAAAATTTAATAAAATTTAAATTAAAAAAAAAAAGTAGTCGTATTTCCAAGATTCTATATAATTCAAAAGGACGGTTTTCTTTTCTGTATGTAAATGTTGTTATGCAGTGTCGTATTCAGCTCCCGGCTTAATATCATATTCTGTTTCTTGCTCTTGCTCTCTTTGGCGCTGACATTCACTTGATTACACGAGTTTACTGACGATTAGCATTGTCGTCATGGTAACAAATTAAAAATGTATGACAGAGTAAATATCATATAGACTACGTCTTAAAAGCTACTGTGGATTAATAATAATATGTACGTGTATATGAGACTACAAAGACGTAATTATTCTCTTTATTTTCACAATTTTCTGACGTCAATCGTCTATAGAATTAATATTAAATCATCTTAGACTAATTTATCGTATTGCTTTATTGTATACAGATAGTATGTTTCACATAATACATTTCCCTCTGGATTGTATACATTGAATAATTTAGTTTACGTATTTCCTTAACGTAATTATCATTCTAAACTATATAATGTGTAAGAAAAATCGCAAGATGCGTACTATATACATAAGATTAATGTATCATACAATAAAATATGCAAGACAAATAATAGTGTGTGTTTTACTGGTATATAATTTAGATCCTAAAAGAAATGTATGAGGAAAATCATAATCTGCTTTATATTGATATACAATTAAGATCCTAATATATAATTTAACTTTATTAGGCATATCTTAGTAATATGTATAACTATATCGGTATCACTAGCAAATAAAGCACATAACTGATATGCAAATAAATGACATATTACTGCATGGAAATACAAACGTAAATGAAAATGATGAAAATGTTTTCGTTAATTTCGTTCCTTAGATTACCTACAAATCGATGAAAATCAAGTTAACAATTGAACAATGTAATATACATGTATCGTGCCATCACCTCCTAAACATTGCGTGTACAATACCAACTACATCAATAATTACACTCCAAATAGAATCTCCAATGTGAACGAAAGTACCTCCTGAAATAGTGCAATTTGCCTTCTCAAGGTAATGTCATATTCATGTCAAAAACAGCCCGAGAAATGAAATCATGACATTTAACATAATACATATGAATGAAAGCATAACACGTCTATATGGCAAGACGCAGTAATATTCGTGACTGAAAACGAGAACTATTTTCATTCGCGAAGGAATCCTGGGTTCCAATTCAGATGAGAAAATGACCTAGGAATTATTGCGCAACCATAATTGGTCACCATGGTGACTAGTTCATACAGGAAGTGGTCAACCGGAAGTGAGACAGGAAGGACCGGTGTCCGTAGGGTCATACAAGAATAGTTGACCATTGTGTTGAGCGGCTGTACTGCAATCAGAACCAACTTGACCTGGCCTGTGAACCACCGTTCAAACAAGACCCCAAAAGAAATGAAAATTATTGTCTTCAGAGGACTAATAGAATTGTACTTGAACACTCATAGTACATGTAGTGTATTTGTTCCTGGCATTAATTGTTCCGATTGCAAACATATTTTGAATTTATACCGGATGTAATAATATACGATTGGTTTATTTTTCACTCATTTCAATAAAAGCGCATTTCAGTTATTGTTCGGGATATATGTACCATAACAGAAGTATATAAACATAATACTATTTACACACAATATAATTTAATTCGAGACAAAATATAAATATACATATGATTTTTAACACCTGAATCAAACAAATTTACTTTAATGTTATAATATACTAAATATTGTTTTATCATTATGCATGTGCTTGTATGGAAATGCTAATGGCTATTATGTATTTCAAATTCAAAAACGTATTAAATAATATGACTTCCATTAATTGTAACCCAATACGGAACAAGCACTGTTGTCATGGATCCGTCGATTCTACAACGAATGCCTATACTGTATAGCCACGTAATTTAGCGCCCCTATAGCCACGTAGTAGACGTACATTAAACTCAGTATTTGTTCAAATATAATAGTTTTTAGGGCCCCTATAGCCACGTAGTAGACGTAAATTAAACTCAGTATTTGTTCAAATATGATAGTTTGTATTTAAAAAATAAAGCAATTCATAAAATTCAATCTGTTTCCAATGGTGTCCCTTCTACGACAGCATACCACTCGTTCGTCTACGGCGGCTTACCACGCGTTGACCTTACCACAGAAATCCGACTTCGGTTCGCTAGTGTAACATAACTCTTATACTTAGGAATAGTCACATGAGAATAACTTGTCGTATTTGTCTACGGCTATACAGTCTTTACATGCAAAATCGCTTTCATACCGACCGCATTATAATTAAATATAGGATATCCCAAGAGAATCGTAACCATGGTTACCTCTGCAATATATTCCTCATTCACACAGTAAACTGTACCTCTTTAAACAAAACATCATTAAAAAAATAATCAATCATATGCACGTTAAATGTTTTATGTATGTACTTGGCAAGACACTTGGTTCTCTCATTGCTAATTAAAAGACTCCAGAAATTATAATACTGGGTAATGTCCACGGAAATAGGGAAGCAAGCATATTATTTATGGTTAATAAACACATGTACACTCTCTGTTGTGTTCCATTCGAGTGCGCGCAACATTTACGCTCCATTACAGGTGGTACTGAATACTGCATATAGCGCACCGCCGCGCAGTTGACATGCGGAACAAGTCCCTATAGTCTATTTATTTAAATATGAATTACGAACTCTTCCGAATGCATGCATTTCAATAGCGGTGCATTCCGATTGAACAACATTGTCTTGTTTAACCGCTCCAACTAATATTTTTTTTTACGGGAACAAAATTACAAATCCCGTTAATTTTGAAACTCTTTTGATAACTGTAAAAGTATCGAAGCAGAGGCACGATCTCAAAGTATTCCAGGCGAAGCGATATGAATAGTTCTTGTAGTTTTGCTTGGTTCCACATTCAAATAGGGCTTCTCCACAGTCTGGTAACTTCACAACTGCTTCATATATATTATAACGCTTTCAAGTCATACCAAAGGTGCCATTGGGGAATCGCAACGCTATAGTTCTAGAAATGAGCATTCCGATAAATCGAAAAAGTATACGCTTGTTACATACGTATACACCGGTTTAAATGTCACTATTCCTCGATATTTATAAAAGTAAAACATGTTTAAAAAAATAATAGCAATCCAAACCAATAAAATAGTACCCGGAAATAATGTCAACCATCTTATATAACACTTCCTATTTAATGAGGTAACATTCAAATGAATATGTTTTTTCTACTCGTTTCTAAAATCATTCCGCGGCTTTATTATCTATAGCTGGAATTTATTGCTTGGGAATCGCCTTGAAATATGAACTATATCTCAACGATTCTTGCTGAGTATTGTGTTTCCTATTCAACACGTATATTTCATAGCCCAGGGAGACTTTTAAATAGCTCCGTTGTTATAGCAACTAGAATGACATTTTCAAACGCGAGACAGGTAGATAAGGGCGCACGAGAGCAGCTGATGCATAATGCAGGTGCATACGAGCATGAGAAGAAGTATGGGTGTATTAATAGCTAATCTATGGAAATATAATAGAAGTTTTGTTTAGTATATATTATTGATAATACTAGGTTTTAAATTTTACTCACATACTGATATGACGAAAGCCGATGCGAAAGTGTTTAAATTAATAAGCAATGCATATCTTTCGAAATTTTAAATAGTTTTTAAATGTCGAAAGAAATCAGATGTAATGTTATATTAATATGTACAAATATCATATGAATAATGTTCTTCTTTAAAAATAAAATAACTCACGTGAAAATGTGTAAGTTGTTTTGTAGTAATGACAATGCAAATAATAACGGTTGAATTCAGAATGCTCAACCTCTTCTAAATATGAAACTGTTTCCTGTATATTTAAAATAATAATTGTATGTAAACCTTAATTCTATTCAGATATATCTCGGAGAGCTGTATTTATACCTTTCAATAACCTCCCAAGCGCATGTAATGTTAATGCAAATAATAAAGGTTGAATTCAGAATGCTCAACCTCTTCTAAATATGAAACTGTTCCCTATATATTTAAAATAACAACTGTATGTAAACCATACTTCTATTCAGATACATTTCGGAGAGCTGCATGTATCCCGTTCAATAACTTCCCAAGAACATGTAATGTGAATGCATGTATACCTTTAACTTATTCTCTATGACCTTTGCACTGTCCATGACTTTGAAATAAGTTCATATACAAAATACAGAGGTAGCACATGCAAGTTCCTGTAAGTTGAGAAACTTGTAATACACGACCAACTAAAGTTGTGCTGACCATTTCACAAACGTAGCTTACCTCTGGAGGGACATTTTCGCCGCATGGGCCGCATCCCTAGGGGGTTGTAACACCTTCCCCTTAAGGTTTTCGAAGTTTCCAAACGGCATTTTGGTCTTTTTTGGTTCTAGAGGAACCAGACCAATATGTTCCGTCCCGTTGGAAGAAATATTTTCTCCAATCCCTACCCACTCTCACAGTAAGTCCACACGAAAGGCTTTCCTTTCTTCGTCCCCGGTCAGGCGGATGTTGCGATCTGCTAACAGAAAGTGATCAAAAGATCGTTTCTGCCAATACGGCACCGCGCAGCCGCCATAGACACATATTCGAGCAGACGATCTACCTGGCAATAAAAGCGACCAATCAGTGAGAAGACTGACTTTTGAATAATTTAGTCGAATGTGGGGGCTCATCTCTCCTCGTGCTTGGCAGTCCGTGGAATGCCGTCATACAGACACACACAGTGGCTGACTGTGTCGGGTTCTCTGGCATTGTTAATTCCACATCAGTATGAAAGCTTCATCCGGATCCCAAGGGCCCATTAGCAAATTGAATTTTACGCGTACAAAGCAGACGACCCGAGAGTGAGTTTCGAATAGAAGGCCGCTTCTCTCAGATCGGTCTTTTATGTCACCGGTGGCGAACTCAACCCGACGGAATCGTCCGAGTTAGACAATGTGGATTGTACTACGTCCAATCAATAACGTCACAGGTTTGCTTGAGTGACTTTGACAGTCGGACATTGTTTGAATGTGAGTGTACAGAAGGAATGACCGCAGAAAGCATGAATACAGACCCGCACATACGTAAACAGGAGTCATGCATTGGCTGTGAAGGTACCTTCTCTGATGCCGTCATGTTATCGACTCGCGGTGCCATCCTCGGTAAAACCACAACAATACAATAGTATAATATTGCTGGAGGGTTTGGCAGCAGTGGGAGTGGTAGAAATTAAGGTGATGATATCTCAGTATTATCCTTGGAATCGATTCCGGGTAGTTTAACATGGAAACAGACTCACAATAAAACTGATGTTGATCCATCATGTGGGTAATTGTTTCAGTGCTTCTAGGTGTTTTAGTTTAAATAAGCTATATGCTTGTTCGTCAATCCCAAATAACTTGTTTTGTGAAATAAATATGTTTAACAAATCTTCTAATGGCAACATTCAAACACCCAACGCAAAGTAGTACTACACAGACGTGTAGACGCACATGTCTAGTACTGTCTGAGGAGTAGATTAGCACCCAGATCTAACTGTCACCGGCTTTACTAAAGTAACAACATTTCATATTTTAATTTATAAAAAATAATATAACATAAACACATAAAAACTAGAAACCTACCAACGATGCCTTACAAATTGGCAATGTAGAGTATTGCTATTATTATTTTTATAAATATTTATTTAATTTTATTGCACATAAAGTTATCTTCTTTATAAAGATGTACACACTAAACTTATATAAGTAATAGTAAAATGTACAACATACAAAAACCTTGAAACTATATATATATATATTGCAGTTTAAATGAACATTATGCTCACGACATTTATACAATTCTGCCTGTAAATGTTAGTTTTTAAAATAATAGTTCTCTGCATTGTATGTTTGTAAAACAACATAGGTACTTATTTGTTTTTATGTTTATGTAGCATGTCCTAGACACTAATAAATAGTGTTCTTATCAATACACCCTCAGAGAAGCGTGCGAATACCTGTTTCTGACCGTAGTAAAACTGACGAGAAAATATCGCAGATCGATCAATAATCATAGTAAAAGTGATGTCTGGGTGTAGTAGTTGGCACGTTTAATCAGAACGAACACGACTCCCTACAACGGACGTCGTCACTAATTTCAATGGGATACGGATTAATTTCGAGCTCGCTGGAGCTCAGGTTTACGTTTGACATTCCTGACCCATTCCTAGTTTAAGGCGATGAGGAGAGGGCGGAGATTCCGGCTGGGTAGGGTGGGCGCTTCTTTAGGAAGAGTATGGGTGTGCTATTTCCGGTGGGAGGATACCCCGGAAGTGCTATGTATTACGGTAAAGGAAGCAATATATGAGTTGGAGGGTGCGGATTAGGAAGCGCTGTTTCTAATGGGATGGTAAACCGGAAGTGCTATGTGTTACGGTAAAGGGTGTAATACATGAGTCGGAAAGTGGGGTGAAGGACGATGTTTCTAATGGGAGGTTAAACCGGAAGTGCTATGTGTTACGGTAAAGGGTGTAATACATGAGTTGGGAAGATGGGGGTGAGATACACTGTTTCTAGTGGGAGGGTAAACCGGAAGTGCTATGTGTTACGGTAAATGGTGTTATACACGAGTTGGGAAGGTGAGGGTGAAGGACGCTGTTTCTAGTGGGAGGGTAAACCGGAAGTGCTATGTGTTACGGTGAAGGGTGTAATAAATTAATCGGAGGGTCGGGGTTAGGGGGCGCTGTTTCTAGTGGGAGGGAAACCCTAAAATATACTATGTGTTACGGTAAAGGGGCAATAATTGTGTCGCAACTTCATAGCCACGATTTAATTTACAATATACAGAATATACAAATTTAAACTCCTACTCGATTTTAAAACGATGTTAAAATAATTACGACATAGTTCACCATTAAGGACAGAGCCATTCCACTACTACAAATAGAACGGTCAAAGCCGGAAGGCATTAATAGAAAGCATTAATAGAGTGGCTGAACATGATTGCATAGGCATTAACCTTCGACTGTGTTTGACTGGAGAACGATAATAGACGTTTATATGCAACGGAACTATTAGTATTATAGAACACATCTCGTTGAGTGGGACATACACGTGGGCAGTGTTGTAAAGGATTTTTGTAATGAAAAGATCATCCAGATTAATAAATCGTGAAAAGGGAGATTGATTTTTTCCTTGAAAAATTGTTAGAAAAATACCTGCATTATTGTAGTGATTTCACGTTCGTCGCGTGGCTTTTCAATTCCTTCTATTTCATACATAAATAATACAATAGGCATACACACAGAACTAATGTTAGTTTGCAATCAGACTAATAGCATTGATAACTTGTACCTGGTGATATTAATAAATGATGAATTCTAAAATAGATTCTTACTCTACAAAGTACATATTGATGAGAATACACTATGATGCATGACTTATTTCTTGTTATTTCATTCTTTATTTATTTATGTTATGCTTTCATAATTATTATTATTTCACTTACGCCATTTTATATTTGACGAATGTGAGTGGTCTCTCTCTCTCTCTCGCTTTCTTTCTTTCTATCTCTCTCTCCCATCTCACTTTCTCTCTCTCTCCGCTCTCTCTCCCTCTCTTCTCTCTCCCTCTCTTCTCTCTCCCCTCTCTCTCTCGCTCTCTTCTCTCTCTTATTTCTTTCTCTCTTATTCGTTCTCTCGTCTTGTGTGCTCTTCTCTCTATCCTATATTTCTCTCTCTCTCTCTCCCTCTCTCTCTCTCTCTCTCTCTCTCTCTCTCTCTCTCTCTCTCTCTCTCTCTCTCTCT
>JAVCKZ010122787.1:0-22347 GCA_034780755.1 Lepetodrilus elevatus | reverse complement strand
GTTGCCTCCTGCAGCTCGAAATTCCACTGCACTAACTGGTTCTTCTGAAGTTCCTTTGGTGTTGCCTCCTGCAGCTCGAAATTCCACTGCACTAACTGGTTCTTCTGAAGTTCCTTTGGTGTTGCCTCCTGCAGCTCAACGTTCCGTTGTGATGACAGCTAAATCTTCTGTAGTCCCATCTCCATTGCCCCTTGCACCTCGAACATCCACTGCTTCTTCTGAACTTACTTTAGCATTGCCCCTGGAAGTGCACAGATCCTTTGTGATGCCAGCTGATTCAACTGAATCTTTTGAAGTCCCATCTACCACAACGTTGCCTCTTGCAACTCAGAGTTCCGCTAATTCTTCAGAAATCCCATTAGCATTGCCTCTGGAAGTTCAAGGTTCCTTTGTGATGACACCTGAATCTTCTGAAGTTTTATCTTCCGTAACATTGCCTCCTGCAACTGCGAGATCGACTGTGGTAAGAGATGACCCATTCAAAGATCCTTTGGAAGTTCAGAATTCCTTTGTGATGACTGCTGAACATGTTGTAGTCCCGTGTCCCATGACCTTACCTCTTGCCTCACAAAGTTCAACTGTTATAACTGATTCTTTAGAAGTTTCACTAGCATTTCTGGAAGTTCAAAGTTCATTTGTGATGACATCTGAATCTTCTGACGTTTTATCTTCCGTAGCCTTGCCTCTTGAAACTCAAAGTTCCTTTGTGATGACAGCCAACTCGTCTGAAGCAGCATTCTCATTCAAGAACGACAGAACTGGAATGGTTTCTTTGCCAACAGGGGTTCACAATAGTTCTGCTATGCCTGACTTGGACACTTCAATACCTCAGTCTTCAAACGTGGCAATCAACCAAACATCAGAATTAGTATGCGTAGAAAATGTCCAATCAGACGTGCAAGAGACATATTATATAGAGATACTTCCACCATCGGTGGGCGAGACGTCTGCCAACACGGTTGGTAATGGTTCATTTTCAGATGTTTTCAAAAGACTTCCGCCAACAAATGTGGTCAGGAAAAGGAAATCAAATACAAACTTTCCACAGAGAGTTGACGTGAAGCAGAAGAGATGCGAAGTACCGCACACGTTATGGACGTATATGTAAATTGGTATTATTTAAAGTCACTATTCTGTGATTCCTCTGTTCTGAAAAGCATATGTGCATATCTTAAATTGATTGAACTGTAACGGACGAGCACACACGCACATACACAATGGCACGTGCATACATACACTACTCGTGCCCAGTAGTGGTAGTACATGTAAGCGAGTGAATATAAACTCCATATCACTCATTCGAGACCGGTTCGAGTAAATATGGACTTCCAAAAAATAGGACTCGAGCACTCGAATGAACTTATTTATGATTAGACAAACATGTGCGCACACACACGCACGCACACGCACACACACACACACACACACACACACACACACACACACATGCATGCATACATACATACATCATACCATGCTTACATAAATGCATAACGGACGTGTACATACTACCACCCTCTCCCCAATAGTCGTACTGTTCAACACCATATGCAGCGAAGATATCAAGGCATCGCACGGTGGGCAGTTGATGACGTACTGATTCATAGCTGTTTATGCCCTATTCTACTACTTTGGCGTTTCTAATCAGTATACTAGTATGCATCCTCTGCTCATAGGGTTATCAGCTTGAAATACTGAATAATCAGATAATAGTACGAGCTGTTGGGAGAGGGTGCAGTATATGGTGCAATTTCCTATGTTTAAATTAGCTAATCATACACATACACGCACGCACGCGCATTCAACACTCTGACATACATATTCACATGCACATTTTCTTGTTACCTCAACACTCCCTTGAGTAATAAATTATCGCGATATGGCGATATACGCGTATACTGATTCAATTGTTTGTATTTTGTTCATGTAGTCTCAGATCTCGTAGAGGTTTATTTAACACGGAGAGTGCAAAATGTTGTGAAGTTGTTTCTATAGTAGAATTATATGTTGAATTCAAAAATCCATTTCTTACTAAAATCGGGTGATGGGTTACTTCACAGTTTCACTTTAAAGAGGGTACCCTAACATTTCGATTTCAACTCATGACGCCGAACATTATTCGATGACAAACACATATTCTACAATACCACTTATAATAATCTCAAATGAAATATAATTCAATCATTCATCTGTAGGTATACTTACTTACCTCATTTAATTTACTATTTTGCTGGAAAATGGTATGTTAAAGGTATGCCCTACAGGATCGTTTCGGGGCCTTTATAGTATACCAAACGTTTGACACAATAGTTTCTCTCACAGGGATGGATTTCATGAAATGTTTCAAAACACTGCATTCCCATGTTCTATAGAGTGTCGCCCATCTAATTAAGACCAATAGTGTGTTCATAACTTCATATCATTTGTCACCGAGTTATGCTACTTTGAACATGGCAGAGGTTAGTCTAAAAAAATACCAATATGTCGACAAATTGTATAATTGTAACCTATATTACGTAGTTTTAGACTCAAACCTACTGAATGATGTGTTAACAGTAATATACATATTTACAAATCCCCTAGCAATGTCCATATGTTATATAATATAATTAACATAGTTTATACATTTTGGGGTGAGAATTGGTATTTTTAGATGTACATCCACCATTTTCAAACTAGAATACCTCAGCGACTAATCAAACTACGAATACAATATTGGTGTTAACAGATAGCTTACACTTTGTAGAATATAATACAGTCCTAGTTTGAACATTTGCTTTACACAAACATATATGTTATAGAGCATATTATACGCATATTTCGTCAATTTGTTATAAATGGGAAGGCTCACATAATATAAATGCATTCTACAAACCAAAATGAAACCATGCAGCACCTGTTGGATCCCATGAAATAACGAATGAAATGAAATGAATAAAAGGAGACGACGTAGCGATACATAAGCAAGGTATGTAATCCAAAATTGAAAGAGGTTATTTTTAATGACAAAAAAAAACAAAAAAAAAAAAACAGAAAAATAGCGTAGGCTAAAGATGGATTTCGCATGCACATTTAGTAGGTCTATAGATGCCAAAAATTGAAACGTTGCCGTGCCCAATTTAGGAACACCTATCACCTTTGCAAAATAGACTTATATAAAAGTAGGTTAGCTTGATGTACTAAATGTTGCTGAACTTGTATTGACAAATAACTAACTCAGCCATCATACAACAAACATTAAAATATGTTTCATATTAGGCTATTATGCTATATGAGTTATTCGATAGGCTACTTATATAGTGCTACATGATAAACATATTCACATTACGGAAAAGCAATTTGTATAGATTTTACTCGATTAAAAGTAAATTCTTCCGTTGTTTTATTGTCATTATGATGTCAAACTGATCATTCCAGTGTAGCGATAGAAATAAATTCCTTGTAAACTTTAGGAGGGGTGGCTCAATAAAGGGCCATATAGGTGCCATTCCCTTGTAGGCCTACATGATGGTGAGACACCAGGCTCGGCCTCTTACTATGAGATTTGATCTCAGTCAAATCCACATGGTATAGGCCGCCCTAGTACTAGTCTACTAAGCTTATGTTTAGGCCTACCCCTCAATCATTTTCAAAAATGTTCCTAGAACATATAATTTTATTTTATTTTATCAAATATATAGATCTATCTATTGGGACCAATGTTGATTTCAAACTGAACACAGTTGAATGTATAACAAACTGTATTTGTATTAAATTTTATTTTAGTGTTTTAAATATGCTGGATAATAAATAGTGAATATTATTTAAACATAAACAATTATATTAGACAGCTTTAGAACATTACATTTTGGCGCCATAATCTTCATATATACGGAGACTGACGAGTTGTACCGAATGCATTTACGCATGCGCAATATGAAGAAGAAACCAGTCGGGAGGAGCGCACGCGTCTTGTTTGGCTTTCCTGGTTCCGCTATACAGTTTTTGAGCTATTTAATGAATTGATAGGTAATATTTTATATAAAGTTTGAGTAATACAGTAAATCTAGATGTACTCTAATGTTTAATGTTGATTGCGTGCGTTTGTATGTGTCGTATATTCTGAAATAGGCGATATTAGACTGGTTGTGAAACTGGGTCACTTCTGCTCTTGCTCTGTACTGGGTTGTTCCTGACCGGGGTCAGTGTTCGCCAAGTTCAGAACCCAGTGTTCAAGGAAAATAGCCTAGTCTAGAGCGCAAACAAACATTTAGTTGTATCTATGGAATAATGTCAAATATGCAGAAACACAATGATCTGTTACTGGTTCATGTCTATTTCGTTAATTAGCAAATCATTTACAAAATGCAACTCTCTAAAATTAGTGATTTTAGAAATCTAGATAGATTTATAGTGACTTTGTAGTACCCTGTTTTCATCATGATCACTCGCCTATTTCCGCCCCTCTGATTTAATAAAGTCAAATGCATTTTCGGAGGTTATAATACCCCATGCAGAGTAATCAGGTAATGCCATTGACAATTAAGTGTATATGTTTCGCCCCCTAGTTGTGACCCCAACTCATTACAACCCATTACTGTATCGCTACCACCAATTCTTTTTCGCAATATCGTGTCGTTCTTTTATCAAGTGTCGCCTATGTTCGTGTAATATTTTTCTCCCGATAACAATAATATAGGTTACAATTATACAATACGGCTATTCGCCATAGGAATATTTCTTCTCTCAGGTCACTCCCACAAAATGTCTACTTTTGAAATGAAATTAAATGCACAAAGTCAGTGCAAACAGGACACAAAACTGACAGCTTTAGGGTAAATTAATCGGTAGTCGGGCACTTGGTGTGCGCTTGTGAAGTCATCAGCAAACAGTAAGCATTCAGAACGCACCTACTTGATAGCCAGAAACCTTGGATGTCCTCTGAATGTCATATTGTTTGCGTAAGGGGCGAAATATATCCAAAAATAGACAAAATATAACACTACCTTGATTTGATCGCAAGTCAGACTATTGGTTTGGCATGAAATGCAGCAATAAGCACTGATATAAGCACTCTCCGACTTCTGATCGATTGTGTATACTATCATAAAACATATTTGAGATTGTTCTGACAGTGTTTTCCATACAATTCGATATGTAATTGCATTCTTAAGTACAGGAGTTATAGTTTCATATTTTATAAATCTGCATTGTGTATCCTAAAAAGTGATCTTGGTATAAGATCTAGTGAACTTGGTACATGGACGACAAGTAAAATAAGTCATGGACGGTTTCGGATGTGTCTAAATGTGTGTACAGTAGACCTCGGCTATAACGGACTTGTTGGGACCGGCGATTTCTGTCCGTTATATGTGAAGTCCGGTATACGCATATATACTGTACTTTGTCTGTTATATGTATAAACCGGACAAATGTCCGTTATACACGTAAAACCGGACTTAATCCGCTATACAAAAGTGTATCCATAGTACCATACTTTGTCTGCTTTACACGTTTCACATTTATACGAGCATTGTATGCAAGTTTTTCATAAGTAAAAACAACACGATATAAGTATTTTTATGTTTCAAAAGTCATTATTTCCATTATGGACAGAATTACTCTGAATCACGACCGATAAGATTCAAACTGGCTCTGAGTGAGGCCCTGGAAATCATAATCTGGAAGTCCCGGTCCCGTCTAACGATAATTACCGACCCGTATAATAACTGACAATCGCATAAGTATATACCATACTAAAATCTCTGGTCTGATTTTCTATGCCTGCATATATAATCAAGGATTATGGTCTGCCTCCAATTTCCGTACCATCTTTAGATCCTCACTGTCTGAAGATGCGAGCAGTGCAAAACGCTGTATGGTATCTACAGCATCAAGATAGGGACAACCGTTTTTGCTTTGTGCGTTGGCAGCAAGGAGTATGTTATACGCAAGGCTATTTTAATGGAAATGCAGTAGACCGGGCCAGAGATTTTGGTCCGGTATAATCGATTATCTGTTATATAATGGCCGGTATATACGATTAATTTAATTGGAATTATCGTTATATGGGACCAGGACTTCAGAATCAGTCCTTATAGGCAAGTGTCCGAGGCTGGTATATCCGAGGTCTACTGTATTTCAATTTTTTTAATTAAATACAGGGAACTAAAAACAGCAGTATTTAATCATCTATTTTTAGAGATCATAAAAGTTTGAAAGATCATACTTTTGAATGGGCAAACATTTGTATGAACCAACCAACTCGCCAAAATATAAAATTACCGGTATATCTTTATTTATTTTCAACCAAAATGATCACAAAAATCTGTAAACCAAGGAATAAAATAACTGGGCCTTAGTAGTATTTGTGTTGCATTCAGATACTGTAGTATTTTACTACTAAATTTCACTAATTCTGCGATCTTTCATTTATCATTTCAGGCCTGCATGTCTGCTATTTAATCTTGTCAGTCTGATTTAAATTTTTCAACCCATGTTGTACAAAGTAAGAACAGTAATGACTTGCCATCATTCAGTGTGTATGATCAATCATTATCCACTCGAAGACCGTGAGTAATTTATGTTTTCCTTTGTTGCAGAACCTACAACCACTTTGACGAGGCACGTTGTCTGTCTGTGGTGACACCATGTCGTCGGACGGCTCCCTCACCCTGTACCGCTGCGGAGTGTGCGACTCCATGTTCCAGTCGGCACCGGAATGTTACGCCCACGTCATCACGCACGAAGTCAAAAGGGCAGACGAAGGCGAAACCGACGAGTGTGCCACTTTTGAGGAGACCCTTTCGGCCGGTCAAGTCGAGGACCAGAATGCAGCAACCGCCGTGCTTGTGGACGCAAGTTCCAATCTTGAAGGCGGACAGCAACTGGCGCCAGCGCTGGAGGTACTAGCCACGGCTTCCGGGGCGTGCCAGAAGTCCGGCCAGGACAGTATGCCGGTTATATTGTCTGGCGAGGACGGAATCCAGATCCACATCCAGGAACAGGAGGAGGACGATGACGGTATCGTAGCCGAGGTTCCCGCCACCATAAGCTATGCCACTTTAGAACAGATCGGATCTCAAGGCGACTCCATAGTCATCGGGTCCTCCCCTGCCGTTGTGTGCAGTACCAACGAAGATCGCGACATCGCCGACATCCTGATCAACATCAAACAAGAGAAGGTGGACGGAGACGGAACCTACAAACCTCCAAAGAACATGGCCGACGGAATCGAGGAGCAGGAAGCAGCGATGAAACCCAGGAAGAAAAAGGCGCGGAAAATTGTCAGGGAGCAAGTCGTGAAGGATAAAGCGGTTCCGGTAGTCCGGAGAAGACGGAAAGGAGAAGATTACGTGGACGAGGAGGAACTGAAGAACTTCTTCTGCTGCAAGTTTTGCGGGAAGAGGTACGCAGTTTTGAAGAGTCTGCGACACCACGAGAAGATCCACGACACCGAGAAGCTGCTGTATTGCGACGTCTGCGAGAAGGGCTTCGTCAAGCCGTCCGAGTTGAGCAGTCACAGGAAAACTCACATGGCAATAGAGGAGCGGGAAAAGGAAAACAACGGCAAGTTCAAGTGTCGGTACTGCAACAAGCAGTACACCATTGAGAAGAGTTTGAAGCACCACGAGAAGGTCCACGAGGTGGGGAAGCGATACCTCTGTGACCGGTGTACCAAGACCTTCTTTAAGCCCAGTGATCTGGCCAGACATCGGCGCGTACACAAGCCGCTTGCTAGGTGTTATGTGTGTAACAAAACGTTCCGTAACACGGAGAAGCTGGAGCATCATGTTCGCGCACATCCCGAGCTGATGATGTCTGGACACAAGAACAACGTGAAGCTCATCTCGCTGAAGGCATGTCGATACTGTAGCAAGAAGTGCTCCACCTTTTCCCAGTTGTGTAACCACATTCGCACTCATACCAAGACCAAGCCTTTTCCCTGCGATATTTGCGGGAAGTCGTTCAACCGAGTCAGTAATATGAATCTGCACCGCAAGCTTCATACGGGTATCAAACCATTCCCTTGTAACGTGTGCGGAGCTGCGTTTGCAGATTATGCAAATCGGAACCGCCACGTGAAGAAGTACCATCAGAACGACGTGGAGCTCGGCGGTGAATACATGCCTAGAACATCCAAGGTCCCTGTGATTGCAAATCTGCCGCCAGCGCCAAAACTCAAGCTAAAACGTGAAGATCTAGTGGCGGAAGTGATGAACGCTTATCGAGAACTGGACAAGACTAAGGAAGAGCATGTCAACATCAAAATCGAAGGACCGTCCGATTATCCTACAACTCCGACGAAAAACATGAACGTTGTTGAATGCAGAGAGCTGACAGGAATCCCCCAAGCCGTTCAGAACTTGATTTCAGGACAACCGGTCACCAATGACGCCGTCGTCGAGGACGCTGAAAGTGGCACACCAACGCCCGGTATGTCCGGCGGGAAAGGAACTGAGCAGGTGTACGTGGTGTTCGAGGACAATCCGTCCATCTGCTACGTCGTGGAGTACGAGGGAGACAACCCGTCCCTCAAGTTGATCCAGGACGGAAATAAGGTGGACTCGGAAGCGACACCGTCAATTTCCAACCAGGAGCTGTCAAGTTTGGGGATCCTGGCTCCGCAGAGTCAAGACACGTCGGGACTGACCAGCATGTCGCAGGTGGAGATTGAAGAGGTGAACGACGAGGAAGCTGAAGATTGCATGATATTTGCACACGAAGGCGAAGAGTACGAGGAGGATGACGACGATGAAGCCATGCTGAGACGGAGGTTGATAAACCCGGATTACGTCGTGTTGAAATGCAGACAAGAGAGAAAGCAGTCTGCGATGCGTAAACGTTTCCCGTGCGAAACATGCGGAGCGAGGTTCGCACACAGAGGCTCGCTAAAGTTCCACATGAGGCGGCACACGAAAGAGGGAGCCATTTACTGCGAGATCTGCAAGGCCGAGTTTTACAGGAAGTCGAGACTGAGAATTCACATGAGAGAACACACCGGAGAGAAGCCGTACAAGTGCTCGATGTGCGAGCGGGCGTACAAAGTGTCGTACGACCTGACCATCCACATGAGAGAGCACACCGGTAGAGACGTGGTACCCTGCGACCACTGCGACAAGATCTTCTACACGCGCCGAGCCTACAACGCTCACATGCGTGACCAGAGCACCATCAAACCGTACTCGTGCAGTCTGTGCGGAAAACTCTTCAAGCGTGGCGATCAACGTCGTCGTCACATGCTGACGCACTTCGAAGGCGTAGAACTGCCTTTCAAATGTCACTTGTGCGAGCGAAGCTTCGGAGATTCTTCCAACAGAAAGAGGCACGTTATTAAAGCTCACGGGTCTGAAGCCTTGAATAGCATGCCAAAGAAAAGAGTGTCGCTAGCCCAGCATGTACATGACTGAATGAATGAATGAGCAAAGTAATTAGCAATGGGGTGTTTTAAATTTATGCTTGAGATCGCATTTATAGAAACTCTTTGTTGGCCGATATACAGTTGTTTATGCAGGCTTGTAAATATTCCTCTGCTACATCACAATTCTACAAGCAATTGATGACAAATACATAAAGTCTTTGCACAGGTATTTGGATTATATATGTTGCTAGAAAATATGAAGTTTGATAATTATTCAGGTTACAATATTGTGCATACGTAATTGCCTTGCGTACTGGTAAACCAACTATCAGTCGCTTATTATGTTACTGTATTGCTATTTGAATTTGGGCATATGTTGATTTATATTTGGGGTTCCTGTTAGTTACCAACATGTTTGTTCAAGATATCCTAAGAATTTTGCGCTCTTTTTATTTTTTTTGTATCGCCAGCCATTGCAATTTTCCACCAAAATGTATTATTAACCAGGGGTCAATTTATTTAAACTGGAGGTAGTTTTGGGCTTGGAGAGCCCAGACTTATTTTCTGCTGAAATCACAATTGTATGTTGCCAGTTCCATGGGAAGACCAAACTTATCAATGTTTTCATCAACAGTTCATGGATCGCTTCCAAATATTGAAATATGTGGAGAAAGAAAAAGAATATTTAAATTATGTTGGGGAATGGAATATGTATACCTAGGTAATTTACATGTGTTTGTCATGTTGGGGAATTAATACTTCTGTAAAGCATGATGCTATATTTACCAATCTGTAAAGCATGATGCTATATTTACCAATACCGGTATGTTAATAAGTCTATTTGACGTATGCCAATTACCGCGAAAACTTGATAATAGGTGAAATATATTCCCACAACAACGTAAGTATTAACTCAATCCATCAAATCTCGAGAACTGAATGTCTATCAAATTTTTCGGCCACATTTCTTGTAGACGAAGCAATAAGCTAGTGATCCAATTTATGTATTAAAATGAGTTTTATATGCTTTTATTAATCACTAATTCAGTAATCGCCACAATGTTGCTTACTTTTTCATCCAGAAATAATACAGTATGCATAATGAACTTGCTACATATTGATCACTGTCTTTGGACTAAGTGGAGCATAGTTGATATTAACCCGATTGCAGTATTATTTTTGGTATGTGATGGTGGTGACATCAGCCTAAAAGCGTATTGCAAGAAATCATATTCCAATACATTTAGCAGTATCAGATATCTTCCAAATCCCGGTCTACCATATGATAATCCATTGTCATGTTATTGATGCGTGTAGTTGGGATATTCACTAGTCTATATGTTCAGATCACCTCTAACCTGTCCACTGTGTTATTTTCAGCTATTTTGGAATGAATAATATTTGGAATCTTGTTCCATGGTGAATATATTGAGTTTTACACGTAAACAACTTGTGTGAATTAGACATTATAACATAACTACTAAAAATAGTACTATTGAGTCATTTTCAAAACAAACACAAATCTTTAAATAGATGGGAGAATAAAATGTGATACATTTTCAGGTAACTCTAGTTGTATTCCAACTAAGGTTTTGTCACGGTTTTTTTTAAAATCATGTTATACTTTGTTGATTAATTAAAGGGGACAGAATCTTCCATTTTTAGAAATCACAGAGACTTGATTACACCATGAACAACTTGGTAAAATTTTCTCAAAAGTGATATTTTCTTAATTAAATTAATCTTTCCAGATGCCATTTCACTCTTCTGAGGAAGATTCTTCTAAAAAACTGGTATTATCATGAATTTAGAATACCATGTATATTATCAAAAATAAATACTTAACGTAACTGCTGGCAAACATTCAACCAATAATAAGTCTTGGAAATCTATAATAACTGGGCTCAATCTTGTATACATATGTAGTGCTTGGCTACGACGTTAACAGTTTAGAAGTCATCAGTCTCAATACCAGTCTGGGTTTACCCATTTGTGAGGCGAGTAGGGTTAAAGGTGTACAGAAAGCATTCAACCATTCCATTTACACGAGTCAATATTTCTAGAATATTGTGTTTTTGAAAATGATTACCTACATTTGTAACCAAATTATTTGATGTTCAGTTTAGTTTTCTAATGTTGTTTTCATCCAGATTCAAGCCAAGCCTTACTCATGGACAATTAACTAAACAAAATTTTATTAGTATATATTATATATATTACTATAACTTCATTATTGGTATTACATGTACTTGTCTAATGTTCATCTTCAATAGTAATACTTCGTGATCTATATTTACCAACAACTAGTAAGTTTACTGAATAGTATACTGAACATTTCAGATCAATACTGCAGAGTTGGTACTGGTTAAGAATTACAGAAGTCTTAAGAAAAGTGTATCTACTTGTGGGTGTAATTACATTTACATAAATGAGATTTTGTCTGTTCATACCGGTATTTATTTTTGTGCATAGTATAGTTGGATAATAAATTTCCATGTATGTACAGTGGGCAGAAAATGTTTCTCTCCTGTGTTGGAATTACAGATGCACTTTCTTGATTAAATCCATCTTCACTGAAAAAAAATGTTGTATTTTCATTACCGGTATTTATGTTCCACAGCAAGGATGGAAACGTACCGCTAAAACTTACGTAGCCTGAATAGGGATACAAACAACAAAAGTTTATGAAAAACATGAATTCCAACTATGGTAGCCCATAGGATACGTTTAGCATTGGGAGTGTAAGGACTTAGGTGGTGTTCCATTGACACGCACATTCGGGACAGGTGGCTGCTCCTTTCTAACTGTTCTGTCTGTACTTTCTGTCCGTTGCATGCGCAGTCACTGCGGTGTTTGGTAACTGTGCATGCGTCAGACAGAACATACAGACAGAATAACTAGAAAGGAGCAGCCCCTTAATTTCCATCCCTGTTTAGACGAGGAAAATGAGTTGTAGTACATCAAATTTTGCCAAGCATTTGTATGTTACATGTACTTTCTTAGTTACATGTTACATAGCATTTGTACGGTAATTATTTTGAGCATATTCAATTTCAACACTTGACCTACTCTAGGGTGACAGTTGTGTGATGAAATTAGCCAATGAGGGTACTTTTATCATCATAAGTTTTTGGTCATTGGTTAATTTCATCACAAATGCGCTCCTGAAGTCATTCTCCACCCAGTGGCCAAGTGGTGGAACGTTTGGACTTTGGAAACGAGGCCCCGAGTTCTAATCCCTGGGGGCCCGGCTTCAATGTTCAAGAAAGTTGCCTTTCTGACGCGATATTGATAGGATGCAGTGCCTGTAGAGTGGCAACGCATATCATCCTTGGTCTGTCAGTACCAGCCGGTGTTCACAGGTTTTGTGTAGCATTCAGCGCTGTTGTGGGTTTCCTCTTGCCTAAACTGACAAGCCATGATATAAATGAAAGCATCTTGAGAGCGGCTCTAAAACCCCAATTCAAAAATAATTTAAATTAAAAATAGTAGCAACAGTTCTTGCAGGTTTTCCTCCCACCCAAAGCACTCGCTGAAATTCTGTGGATTTGCACACAAACAAAAAGACCATTTCAGTGATTTCTTTTGATTTATTCTTGAATTCAATATGGACAGTGTTATGATCCAAATGACTATCTGGTTTTACTCACAATTGGATGTTCACAAATAATCCTAATTCATCCATTATCTAGACAATTCTTACAATCAAAAACAAAATATATCGTTACAAATGCATAATCTAGTACCAAGTGTTAACATTCACATTCTGTCGACTCCATGCGGTAACCATGAGAACTGCAAAAAAAATATTCTTTCAACTGGTGCAAAACGGGTGATAATGGAATGATTGATGGTTGTATTTTACAGGATTTTGGAAATGATGAGTGTACAGTTTTCTTAATGATTGGTATTGGACATCATCAGCATCTTGCATCGCATACAGCAATATCACATGAAACAGAACAGTAAACAACATAAACATGTTTGTTTCTTACTTCCCTTCCCATAATGTTGTAAAATAATTAGTAGTGCAACATAACATTGTTTACTGGAATCATGACCATTGGTCTTAAAGGCATACATAGTTGCAGACAGTTTTGAATGAGCTCAAAGTGCATACCGGTAATTCCTTTAGTATATTTCCAAAAATAGTTTCACTATAATAGGGGGTAATGCACTTGGCATCCCACATTTGGGATATTCAACTTGACTTTAAGAGTTGCTTCTCCTTTAACATGAAGTATTCGGCTGCACTTTCGATTATCGTGTACATAGTGATATAATTAATTTAATTAACCAGTGAAACAAGAATAGAAATATTTTACGGTAAAATTTTGTCCGACCACTAAAAATGTTGACAATAAGTTAATAAGCTACGATTATATGCATTTAATATGTATGTGTCATAACAAAAGTAACATGATATACTAATATGTATCCTGTGAATTACTGAACACTGCTGCTGTTCACAAGCGTCGGCTAGTGTGAGTGAATATGGAGTTTAACGTCGCTGCGGGAATCTTTCACCCATTTGCGACGAGTCGGCTGGTGAAACGATTCGAACAAGAAAATTAATACGGTACTCGAGTAATAGAAATATTCCAAAAGTAAAATGGCACAGTACAGTAATGAGTCTACAAATATACATAAAACATTACTCTCATGCTGGCCCCACTGGGTGAGAAGTGTGATCCTGGTGACGGGACAACAGAGACATCGCTAGCTAGTGGGGGTCGGGGGAATACAGAGACATCGCTAGCTAGTGGGGGTCGGGGGAATCTTTAGTCTTACGAGAATTCATAAAATTCGTAGTGCAACATAACATTGTTTACTGGAATCATGACCATTGATCTTAAAGGCATCCCACATTCATATTTTATAATTGTTATTTTCTTAGAAAATATGAATGCAACAGAAAAGTAAGTTTGTTCATAGCCTAGCTACGCTCCTGAATGGAATACACTTGTCAATGCCTACATGAAGCCTCCATAAATGCATTTTGTATTCCAATGAAAATAAAATATATCACAAATATATATATCTCTGGTTTTGCATTTATATAAATAACCCACACAAACGATCAATTTTCCTGGATACATTTCCCTCGTCTCTTATAAAATTGACAATTACAGCAGTGAAGAAAATAAGAAAATAGCACATGAATAGCACTCAATTTGGTTCTAATATACATCAAATGATACACGACAATACTGAATAATACAGATATAAATTATAGTCGTTTACACAATGTAGATATATATTATATCTTTTGTGTTAACCATATGGTCTGCCTTTCACAATACGGCTGTATGGGTAGACCGGGCGTAAATCTTAAGATTGTCATTTCCTACTACAGTAAAACTATCCTGTATGTTCTGATTCACACCCAGGCTATCAGTGGTTTCAATAAGTGCTGGCAACCGGCAAAATTAGCCATCTATTTCCCTAATGTTGCTGTCTACTTTCAATCTTGTTGATACAACTTTGTAGATGAAAGTATGATTTATGCAGGTCTTTTGCCTCTTATTTTTGCTACTCTGCCACCCACTTCCGATTCTACTGAAACCACTGGGCTACAGTTCAACCATTTCGCGAAACATGGGCATGGACAAGACGAAAATATCCGGTATGATGACCTGCACATACAAAGCCCTGATTTCACACATACTCATTAACTAAACAAACCTGAATCCTTACCATCCATCTCTTACAAACAAAATCCTCCGCATCCCTGCTGTATTAGACACAGGTACAAATCACCTTGCGGTACGCATACAAACATTACTGTGGTTCCTTTTCATTCGGTGCTTGCTACATGAACCTTCACGCAATACCACATACATTCCAACATTTAACAACTACCCCACCTTACCGGGGTAGTTACCCCACCTTACCGGGGTAGTTACCCCACCTTAACGGGGTAGTTTCCAAAAGAAAAAAATCTACTAAGAACAACACTACCTCTACTGGATTTCAAGATATCGGTGGTCAATGAAAAAATATTGGTACGGTACACAAGAACAATCTGAATACCGTATATTACGATTCGTTCATTTGAACGTAATCCTTATTATTTCAAGAAATTTTCAATTGTACTACAAAAAAGTAAAAGAGAAAAAAATAGATTAAAGTGTGAGTAAAATTAAAATATGCAAAGTAAAATTCAATATCTACATAGAAACTCTGTTAATGACACTATACAAAGAAATATAACCCTGTCCATGTTGGAAGCAACCAGAGATGCCCTAAAGAGTAGCACCTGTGCCTAATCCAGCAGGGAGAGGGTTAATTACACAAAATTCTTTAAAGCGACGATGTTAACATGATCAAAGTAGCAATGTTTTTATAACGTCCAGACCAATCTATTACCCTTTCTGCTAGATGCATAAAAATCACTGATTTAGACATCCTTTAGACCCAGACTCAATGACATTGTGTTCATACAATACACCTGTAGCTGTGCAACACCACTATATACCTGGATTCCTATTTGGAATTCGTGACCCATGTAGGCCAAAACGGTTTCAAGGGGCCCTAATTTCCCAGGGCCAGTGGCGTACGTTGTACGGAGGCATTGGGCCTGTATCTTGTAGAGGATTTCTCCAACCGGGCATCTCGGATTGTCTCCAGCAGGTACAGTGTTAATCTTTTCACTGGATTCATCACAATTAACCCTCGACCTGCCAGATTAGGCTACTTTTTACTCTTTATGGCATTTCCCTTTGACTTCAGCAGGGAGAGGGTTAACCTATCGCAAGTTGTCAAGTCTCCCAGGTACTGTCGGTCAGCCAATCACAACACAGTAAAGTATGAATTTGGTCGTAGTAAATGTCTGACAAACCGTAGCTTAGCTAGACAGGTATAACGCAGGTGACAACTTTGTAGTCGGGTATAAACGCTATCTGAAACCATGTACATTAATGAAATGCCATCAGGGATTTCCTGGACCCAGTGTCCGTTTGCATGCTGAGCGTGTGAGAAAGCTTGACGCATACCTCAATGATGCCGTGGCTTCGAGATTAGTCGAGGAATCACCTGGTGTTCGAGATTGCTCCAGCAGGTACCGTAAGGTATGTTGACTCAGTGAGATCACTACACGATGTTCAAAATGTCGCCCATATGTTCTACGCACGTCTGGTCCCCCCCATACACACCCTCATGGAGTCACTCTCTGCTGACTTTGTGAGATTTGCTGACAGCAACGTGCTGAGCTTTGCTGAGTCTCTTGTGATAGCTCTGGGCCATGGAGTTAACGATGGACAGCACAAAGTAGATCACCATCACTATTATCACTTTTTCGAATATCCACGATAACATGTTGGTTTCCTGCAGAAAAGAAAAGTATTGTCCTTAAAATAACGAAAACATCCAAGGTATTGTTTCTCAAAGCTCTCGTATCCACTATGAGACCATAGAGCTCTCGTAGCTGCACAATCCCCATGTATTTGAGATGGCTATGAGAGTCCTTATGGTCTTGTAGTAGATATGAAAACCTTGAGAAACGATACCTAGATTATTGTTCAAAAAAAGATTTATACGATTTGTTTCGAAATATTAATATCTACACACTGCTGAGGGAGTGAATGAGTGAATATGGAGTTTAACGTCGCTGCAGGAATCTTTCACCCATTTGCGACGATACACACTACTGGGAAGTTTAGATTTGGAATAGGTTTTCCTGGTTTTCTTTGTTTGAATTGGAAGTTAAGAGCTTCTTTCAAGATAATTTAATTTCTTTTATGGCAGGAAGGAAACCCGCAGTAACCGTAGCACTAAATGTTGCAGTAAACCTGTGAGCATCGGCTGGTACTGACAGACCAAGGATAACTGCATTGTCATGGTACTGCATCCTATGATGAAATATAACTTTCGCAAACATTGCTGCCGGGCCCTATGTACTGAATTTAAACCTGGATCCTTTGGCTCTGAAATCCAACATTCTCCCAATTGCTCTACCACCCGCCCCTCTATGTAATAGGGGCCTTTGGCTCCCCCGTCCATTCATTTTAACCCTTTAGTGTCCAGGGACTGGTCAAGATACAATGGGTTAAATGTTGGCACTGAGAAACATGTTATATTAGATGTGAAACTTACTGATTTGACATTGGTTCCAGGTTTGTGATGAAGCTTCTGCTTCTGTTGATCCAGCCAATTTGCAAATGGCGTTTGAAGAGATGAGCCAAATTTGGGGATAAACCTAGGTGGATAAAACAACATACAGTTAACAATTATTATAAACTTTTTGTAATGTTTTTTTTTTTTTAAATTGGGGTTTCACTTATACCACAATTTGTCAGTTTAGGGCAGGAGGAAACCTGCAACATCTGTAGCACTGAATGTTGCAGTAAACCTGCAAACACTGGCGGTACTGACAGACCAAGGATGATATCTGCACTGCCACAGTATAGACAGCACATCCTATCATGATTGTGTCAGAAAGGTAACGTGTTGATTCTGGGCTACCAGGATGGGATTTGAACTCTCCCAAGTCCAAATGTTCTACCACCAGCCTCTTGTAACTATTATAAACCTAGGAGGATACAACCTGAATATTTATTGACAGGATTGTCTCTGGTATGCGAAACCTGCATATTTGACGTTCTCTTCATAACATCTATTGTAGTATTAGAAATGGTTCAAAACCAATATAATAAAGTTGAATTCAAGTCAATGTTTAGCTTCGACTTCGAGGCTCATTTTGACTCTCTGTAAGCCTTAAGAAAATTCCTACTGCATTTGCTAGCTAACGAAGCAGCATGAAAATAAAAACAGTATTTTTGAAAATAAAAACTGTATGATATCATTACAGTATTACATAACATTTCACCACAGAACAAATGCTGTAAACCCCACGCCACGCGTTGATGGCCGTGTAAGTATTTTGGATGTCAAGCAGTTTTGACGCATCAGCAATATTAAACTTTACTGCACTGAAAATTACGCATTGCTGACACTATACTCACCCTAGCAATTTCACAATACTCTCGACATGGTGTTTGCTGAACAGGAAAATAACAAATAATTTCTGAAAGGGAAATGACAAATGTATTAGATGCTGATATTCTGATGCTAAATAGCTGTAAAATATGTTGAAGTTTCAAGAATTAAATGAGTATTTCATCTACCATGCCTATCAGACAAATATTTCTTTTCCACGAAGAATAAATAAAATGAAAACTAACGACAGTTAATAGTGTTAAAAATTCAGAAATAATAAGGGGGTCATTCTCCATAGTTTCACTGTTAATATTGATCAAATCTGTAATTTGCTTAACATTGAAGATTTTCAAATGACCCCAGGATCCCCTGTTAAAGTCGAACACTGGTTAAACTGTATACCTGTATATGCATCTTAATTATGGCTTTTCCTATAAGAGTGGCTCCGAAGAACGTCCAGAATGGAATGAGAAAATGTCCGCACGTGATCCCTGCCAGGTCAAATAGAGGATTGGGGATCTGAAAATCAAACAGACCACAAATATGTAACTTACAACAAACTACTAAAACACTTAACACAAATGCTTGTTTATATGCATTTGCAGGGTTAGAGTTCTCACTCGCCCGGTGGCCGAATCTGTTTTTCCTAATGTTAAAAGTATCCTACGTGCTAGCAGAAATATCATGGTTTGTTATTAATATCATTATTTGGGCGAATACGTGTTTTTTTTAAAACAAGAATAACGTGCAAAAGTTTAAACTGGAAATTCATGAAAAGAAAAGTGAATTAATTAATTATTGTTTTACATCAGAGCAGGAATCATCAATATGTGATGAGTTATGATAAAAAACAAAAACCATGTTACATGAAATGTATAGTTATCAATTACAAATACTAAAACTCACAGAAGCGCAGGCTAAAATACCGAAGAAGCCCACTCTCTGGACTAGGTTGTGTACTGACAATTTGGCGCGCTCCAGAAATCCCTGAAAACAAAAAATCAAATGTGCAATTAATATGATTTATTCAAAAAACATTTGGACCATTTGCCTTTTGCAGAAATATTTCCAGGACTAAGTATATGTAATGGCGACATATTGGTACAATAATATTACATAGGTGAACTTGTTATAATAGACAATCTTTCTCGATTAATAACGGTCCCCAAAAATAATGTAATTTGTATTTGAACTTTTTTTTCTTTTCTTTTTTTTCTTTTCTTTTTTTTATAATTTTTATTTTTTTCCCCAGATACAGGCATACATATTTGTATTTGAACTTGACATTAAACATGATGAAGATTGTAAACTTGTGGATATTTTGATCTCCATCAAGTGATCTCCATCAATTTTACAATCAATTAAAATATACCACATATGATAACAATTGATAAAAAATAACAATAAATAATACTCTGAAACAAAACCTAATGCACACACATGAGTGACTCCTGACAATATATTTTACCTACACTGAACTCAATATATTCTACTCACTTTCAATTCTACATTTCTGAGAAGTATGGCAGAATTTCGACAAACATGAAGGGTAACAATGTGCATGGTATGTCTTACTTAGCCATTAGTTGGTCATTGATATTGTTTAAGACATCTCCAGCACAGAGAGATTTATAATCAAAACGGAGATGACAAAGTAATGCTGTGATTAATTCAAATTGAACAGGAACAAATGTTAATTTTAAAATAATACAAATAAAGATTGTTAATATTTGATAATTCCTAAATATACATTACATGTACTAAAAAAACCCACAATCTTTATTTGTATTATTTTAAAATAGCTAACAGCTAACAAACAGCTTAACAGTGGATTACCCCAATTTCTTCTAAATGATCCTTTAAATAAGAGACATATTTCATATTGAATAAGAATGTATCAAAGAAAAGTTTCAGAAAATGATAAAATAGTTCCAATAATTGTTATTGGCATTGGCATTGGCTGTTCCAAGACAAAACAAGTATTACAAGCAGCTTCAGTCTACCCACTTGTGAATGGGTACCCGGTAGGATGAGATGGAATAATGAGTGTAAACCTTCTAACGCCTTAACTGGCAGCTTGGGTTGTATACTCCCCAAGGAGTTGAGAAGGTAAAATGAGTGTACATTGATCCATCGACCCGGGTAATAGTGTAGCGCTATGAGCGTTACGGCATTGTGAACAGTGACGTCCTCGGAACACTGACCAGGTCTCCAGGGTGCGACTCCTTCTCGTGAATGAGTTCCTCGATCTCCTCAAAGTCCTCGTCGTCCTCCTCCACTCCCGACAGTCTGGCCGCCCGCGCCATGAAGTACGGTGGAAGCTCACCTATGGCTGTCCCGGCGCCCTGTAGAACATGTCACGTGACGTCATCATACGTACATGAGGGGCAGGTTGTTTGAAGCCGTTAATTAAAGTAGCTGCCTCCATAGGGTATAATACAAGCTTAATGGCACGTTAAGATAACAGGCCCCGAGATTACGAAACTTTTTCCATACTCTACTCAGTACTCTACTCAAGGTCCTGTTCATAAAACGTCATGTGACGCCATAGCCCTCACAGGAGTACGTTTTTGTGCTCAGATTATGACGTCACATGACGTTTTATGAACAACATTCATAAATTCTGACCTCGTATTCCAATCCTCCGTGTTTTCTGAATATCCTAGTACCCTCTTGTAGGTCTCCATTGGCGAAGTACTTGACGGTGATGCCCTCGTTAAGTTGGCATCCATAGAACACCATCACATTACCGCCAACACGCACTGCTACAGCGCAGGTGCACGTGGGCATAGCATTGCCATCCACGCACTCGCTGTGAAACGTATGAACCTGGAAATGTGCGACAATAATTGATAGAACAGTGAATTAACTAATCAGACAGCCAAACAGACATATATTATAGTTTCTTCTCACCCATGCATATACACACATTATACATTGCTAGTATACACTACATGATCTATAGGCAACGGACAAGATTGACAAACGCCACTGCGGGTATATTATATATACGTAAATCACGAAATTAATGCGTCACCAATATTTAATGCGACTTCTAGATTTTAGACGTAAATGCGACACCAATAAAATGCAAACGGTCATGTCTCCATACGTGTATTTTCCCGGTACTTACCTTCAATGCACAGCAAGTAAATGCGACAGTACGGCGGTCGCATCTTTCGCATTAATATTCTGCTTGCATTAATCTCATGATTTAAAGTATGAGACGATAGCATCAATGGTAGAGCTATTCCAAAGGATACGGAATTGATGTTAATAAAGAACTCTTATTTCATGAACAGTTCAGACAGCTCTATTGTAAGTACATGTAAGTACATGTAAGTACAAACACATGCCTATCGAAGTAACATATTATACAAAATACATTTTTTTCAAGTAATACAATTGCTCGATTTATTGATTGGTTGATTGTTTGTTAGGTTTGGACGAATGCTGAGACAAGCTTATTTAGAAAACAACAGGAAGATAGAATCTCACCTCATAGTCATACACGTCATTCTTGTAGAAGACAAATTCTCCGACTCGTTGCATGCTGTAAGTCCTGAAAGAACAGAGTTGGAATAAGAACAGTTCATGATCTCTGTTCTGGGTTATTCACTGTTACAATTAAAACCAAGCTCATAGCACAGGCACATGGAACGGGCCATTGTTTAGTTTTATTACCTTATGTTTTTCTTTTTAAAAAAAAATATGTTATTTAATAAACACACACAAAAACTATTTTTGGGGTTATGTCTATCTGCATCTATCTATATAATATAACGCCCACGATATTATTTTAACAAAATAATGACCCACGTCAAGTGCCTGTGCTAATAATGACCTGGGATCAAATGAATACCATCCAGTAGCAATAATACTATACAATCGCTATCTGTCTGTGTATGTCATAAATTGAAATGAAAACATTTATAGTTATTTTTTAGTATTTCAAAGTGTTTCAACCATATTGAGTCATTACTGTTATAACGGATATGGGTCATTCTCTGAAAAAGTAACATTTTCAACCAAGGAAAAACGCAAAATCCGAATTCAATTTTAAGACATTT
>JAVCKZ010122676.1:0-22353 GCA_034780755.1 Lepetodrilus elevatus | reverse complement strand
TTATTGGACACATCTATGAAGATGATGTCTTCGTCGTCTTCTCTAACTCTTCTTCTTCTACTTCTCCTTAGTAGTAGTCGAACTTAGTAGTAATAGGAGGAAGAGGAGAGAGGGAGAGAGAGAGAGAGGGAGAGGGAGAGAGAGAGGGAGAGGGAGAGAGATGGATGAGTGCCCGTGTGGGATAGTATGAGAGCATGATATGCAAGCCATGTAGTGTGTGTTGTAGGGTATACTTATATAATACAGCAGTACTGTACCCATGCATATTAAACTATATATCTTTACCCATTGTCAGTGACTGTTTCATACGCAAGTGCCGCAATGATATTGTTGCTACCTTCACATTAAATCTGTTTCCATTTTCAGTCACATCATTCCTTTATGTT
The DNA here is from genome assembly GCA_034780755.1 of Lepetodrilus elevatus. NCBI lineage: Eukaryota > Metazoa > Mollusca > Gastropoda > Lepetellida > Lepetodrilidae > Lepetodrilus > Lepetodrilus elevatus. Next base: position 21,967 of record JAVCKZ010122676.1, on the reverse strand, counting down.
TTCTTCTGTTTTCATATTTTCAGCAGAACAGACAAAACAAATACATTTTCATATTGGAATTTCCATCTTGAGCATCAGGTTTATTTATGTACATTTGTTTTCAAGGAAAAATACAGATGATAAGCTTTAAAATACGAAACCATGATGGTTATGTTAAATTGAAACAGCACACTTCGTTCGCCCCGCTTTGGTATTCCACTGATGTGATCAATGCCATAAAATAGTACACATAATATTGCTATATTTATATCGGAAGAACGTGGTTGTTTATTTAAAGAACGATTGCGAGTTTTGGTTTTGGTTCGGACGCACCATCTGCAAAGAAAAATGCATTCACATTTGAATTTAGACATCAAAATGCATTGATATATACATGTACACTCATTTACAGGTAAAAAAACAGCAACCACAAACAACACACACACAAACAGATCGACACACACAAACACAAACACACACACACACACACACACACACACACACACACACACACACACACACACACACATACATGCCAGCGTGCACTCAACAGGTACCTGGGGTGCGTTCAAAGTGACAAAGGCTTGTAGCAGCTTACAAGCGGCTTCCTAAACTTAATTCCCTGGGACAGATTGAACGCACCCCGAGTAGCCTATTCCTTGTCTTCACATGGTATACATACATTGCTGTCGTAGGGATCATGGCCGAGCATTCCACTCAGTGCCGCTGGAGAGAAAGATCCCCAGGGCGTCGAGAACTGCGAATTTCCGTACTGAGGCTGGAAGTTCGTATACTGAGGCTGGTAGTTCGGATACTGAGGCTGGAAGTTCGTATACTGAGGCTGTACGTTCCTGGTCCTTGTCGGTGTCGTGCGATGAGAAGATCTTCCTTGAGGCCACAGCCATCTGGACAAATCTGTGTTCCAGTTGTCCCACGTCGGAACGGTGTTAACAGTGTTAACAGGACGTCGAGATCGTCTTCTGGGCACAGTTCTGGGCACAGTTCTGGGCGCAGTTCTGGGCACAGTTCTTGGCGCAGTTCTGGGCATAGTTCTGCGCCTAGTCGGAGCAGGAGGCGTGTACATACAGCTCTGCGTTCCATCGGGACAGACACACCGACACCTCTTGTTCATGTACCCAGACCCACAGTTCAGACGTCTTGAACAGTGGTCTGAAACAATACATAGCGCACAGAAACTATAAATAATATCACCATGGAATATCAAAGGGGCCTCGAACATGGATAGGGACAACTTGAAAAACACACTTGAAATCGTACTCAAAATGTTTTCGTAATCTTGGGGCCAAAGGTTCTTCCCGACTCCTATAGTACGAAAATCTTTCTGACACAATTCTCCATGTAAAATTTTCGCTTGCGTATGATCAAATCGTACTCAAAAAGGTTTCGTAATGTCTGGGCCTGGTTTCAAATGCATTGGTTCCAATACAAATACCTACTCAATGGTAAACATGTTCCACCGCGGCTGATACTTATTCTGTCACGATCATTTTTGTTTCCAATCGCCGTGATTGTAAGGATGGATGGACCATTAGATTATATTACTAAGTAATAATAATATGTAGTTTTCAGACAATTTGAACATTTAGAAAATCTCAAATTGCATTGTCTTCTTGATTGCATGCAGGGCATGGTTTTCCATCAAGAATATCTGCCTATAGTGCAGCATCGAGTTACTTCACTGCCAAGCGTCCACTACTATAATGCTATACTGTGAACATCTATTGTTAGCTCTAGATTCCTCTAGCCTTCCCTGCCGACAATAAACTACTAGTACTTTCGATAACAGAGGATCATGCCGATCACCCTGGGATTCGAACCCGAGTTGCTGGATTGCGAGTCCAACGCTCTACCGACTGAGCCAAAGGGGTAACCCCTATGGCCAAGACCAGTAGGAACATTTTATATCACACCCGCCTACATCTATACCCATGTATAAAGCAGCTTATGTGAATCAGAGAAAGCTAGGGGAACTTCTAGCTATAAACCATCCCACCTGCACATTTGTACATGGCGTTGACAAGCTTAGCATCTTTGAAGGAGACTCGCGAACTTGTTCCGATGATGTCTTGGAAGTTGGGGTCTTTGGTTATCATTGTTGTTGAAGTCCCGTCCTTTGAGAAAGCCTGACAAGATAAGAGACAGTCATAAACGAACGTATTCCAACGACAGACTACGCTGTCAACAATATACGTAGTCTATGTAATAAACCCATATCCCCAAAGCGCAATTGAGTAGTTCTTGATATTTGCGCTATATAAATAATAATAATATACTATATACTTTACTCCACCATATAGTGTTGTAGGCCAATAAGGGAACTACCATAAGTGTACAATATAGTACATGGGTGTCAATTATACTTATTAACCCTATAAACAAATATACAAATTAACCATAAGTCCTTGTACGTTTTGTTTTGTTATTATATTTCTTTGCTCCTTCTTTTTCATTTTAAACATCATGTAAACATGAACCATTTCACAAATAATTAAAAACAAATTATGCAATAATATAAAAATAAATGGAAGGCACATGCAATGTCCACCAACACCTTTCAAGGGGACATAATCGTCACAAACACCAGTATACCATCCTGGAAATATGAGTCATACTGGCCAGGATTTCAAGGATGGCACTATACTGGCACTATGTACGTACGGTCTTTCCATAGTGCATTATGGAGGTATAGTCGTAGTCTACACCAAACGTGTGTATTCTGGCGTCTGCGAATTTGTTGTAATTCTTCACCCGTCCCAGGCCGACATTCTGCGTGGCAACACGAATATACACATCCCTGTCAGGACGCTGGTGCTCATGAATAAGCCCGATCACGTGACCGAGTTCGTGGGTCATCACGTGTTTCTGGAATTACGAAGCGATGGACAAGATATGAAACTTGTCATGGAAGCTGTAATCTTGCTCAATGGTCTTGGTCGCATGTTATAAATTCAAGTGTTTGACAGTACGGTTAACGAGAACCTATATAGTAGAGCGAATCCTGCGAACAAGAGGAAACTTCCTAGCTTAGCTTGCTAAATTATTATTAATTCATTAATTACAACTTTTATCAGATAGATACCTCATCGGATTAAATACCATTTCAGAATCGTACTACGTATATATCAATGTTCACATAGAGTAGCTATAATTATAAGAATGCAAATATAATCAAATTAGCTATAGCATATAACTATGTTTGTGGGTTGGTGAAATATATTAACTAATTTATGAACATTATCAGCCTTGCTTAACACCCAACCAAAACCTACCACTCTACATCCTGGCTCTAAGTTCAAATCTTGTTTCCCGCCAATACGTCCAACGAAGGAATTGCATCTGAAATAGACATACTGAAGGAGTTAACACTGTTTGTGGAATTAACATTAACATTATTTAATTGATAAAACACATCACGAATGAACATAGCAAACAATTAGTCTCTCATCAATAATCTGGAAACTATCTCGTCCATTTCATTTACTTGTTTTTATGTGTTGGGGTTTTAGAGACGTTTTCAAGATTATTTCACTCACAGCAATAGGGTATGAGGGAACCCGCAACATCAGTAGCGCTGAATGTTGCAGTAAGCATGCGAGCACCGGCTAGTACTGACAGACCAATGATGATAACTGCATTGCACAACAAAATATTTACGCGGCACTTAATTTATTTCGTGGAGGATATGAAGACATTCCTATGGTAATAGTCTGTGATGTTCAGAATGACGGACGGACGGACAACTGACCCCTGTCCGTGCTGGATACGGAGGACGTTGATATCGTCTTGATTGGATTCCTGGAACCGGATGCAGGTCTTCTCCATCCAGTCCTGCATGGACTGTCTGAGGAGGAACTTCTCTCTGGCATCTAGATTGGTATACTTATACTTGTGATACCAATGTCAGACGTTTTGAAAGATCGACAAAATCATCGTTGAAAAGCATGAATGTTGATAGGTATACTGTTCGTGCAAGATGTGTTCTGAAGCTTGCATTTGTTAGAAAGAAATGTCGGCAATCACATTGTACATGATAGAACAATTCTTTTTTTAAAGTGAATATTTATAGGATTTCGTAATTTCTTTTTCGGTTACTCTTTCATTAATTTTCATAAAATAACATTAGAATGCTTACAAAATGCTTAAATAAAAAATGGATGCGAATACCGTACAACAAATTGCTTTTTCGTTGTTGTTGTTGTTGTTGTTGTCGTTGTTGTTTTTGTTGGGTTGTTGACTTATATTGTTATTATTATTATTAATATTTTGTAAACTGAAAGTTGGATGTAAAGATCAATCATACCATATCAAATATTCATTATGTCTGAAATAAATTCGTCTGTCACTTACCAAAAGTGTTGTCTTCCATATAAGGAATGACACCCTTTGGCCAGTAAGTGAACTCTGACCTCAGAGCTTTTCTCTTAATCCGTCGTTCATGAGCAGAAAATGCGGGTCTCAACTGCAAACTGGAGAAAAATAAATACTTATGAATATATATTAAAATAATACAACAGAATGTGTATCCTCTGAAACGAATAACCAGTGTCTACTTCTTTAAGTCTCTCCATGTTGTAGGCAACCCGAGATGCCCTTATAAAGAGCAATGTCGTTACGTATTCCAGTAAAGAAATTATTAGCAACCGTAAATGATATACATCTGTGACGGTACCTCTGTGACAGATAGCCATAGCCATACTTTCAGAGGATGAAGAATATGCTACCCTTCTTGAATTCGAAATACCCATTGAACGATTAACTTAATTAACATAGCTGAAATTACGTGGATCTTGTATACATACTGGTAGTGAAACATCATTTAGGAGATAACAATGTTTGAAAATTGAAAATCGACATAGGCAAATTTCATTTGAACCCAGCTTGCTAACATTATAATTACAAATTATATTTCGGGAGACATGTTCAGATAGTCATTTAGTTGGCTGTTCATGAATTCCGGAAGTGTTCAAATAAATATTGTTTAAAAACCTTTATAAAAAAATTTAAAAAAATTATAATTCAAATTAAATTGTTAGAAATATCCCCCATGAGATACAATGACGCGTCCATTCATGATATACACAATATGTGTAGTCATACCGTTGGTTCTGATAGTAGTATCTGTACTGAGCCCGCGTCATGGCCATGTCTAGCTCCATCACCACGGTGTTCGTATCAGTCGGATGGTTCGCTGTGGATGAAAGCATTTAGACTTTCACCCTGTCATTTATAAAAGAAAATAGAACAAACATAATGTTTTGTTTTATGATTAAATGGCTAGTTGAATATGGTTATTATTTACATAGTATCTTTGCCGTTTATTGTTGAAGCTCGTCGAATACAAAGCTTATCCCTAAATGGAGGATATATACGATATCTAAAATAATACTTTACACTCGGTTAATAATATATATGTATATTTTTTAAAACACTGTAGTTATTCTACTTCCTAAAGTATAACTTGATGTATACAGTATATAAAGGCAATATATTAATTCTGATAGGTAATGCATAATTAGAAGAAATACGAACTCCTACATGATAGCCATTCATGGATATGTATCAATTAGGCTACTAATTTAACATATAAAACTAAGAATAAATACAGTAATGACCTCCGGCGCTTGTGCGTATCTTCTCTAGAAGCTGGTCGACTGAATTCCCGGACCTGATAGACTTAGGACTTGAGAACGCATTCGGCGACTCCGATTGAATAATGTTGAGAGGATACGCATCATGTATAGGAGTGTTTGCCATCTGAGACGTGATCTCCCCGACTCGGGCGCCATTTGGGATGTTCTGCGTCAGGGCGTTGGTGTGGACAACCCTGACGTTGGGTTCTTTGTTGAGAACCCGCTTGAAGGTCGCCTCGCTGACGGGATGGTGGAGTGGACGATCCATGAATTCGGGGTCCGAGGGATTAGGGATGGGTTTCCTGACCATCACACGTCCGTCTCTTTGTACGTAGTACACAGTCTGTGCATTCTCGTGGGCATCAGTGGGAGACGTCCGTCTGGAGGTTTCTCTCTGCGGCGAGGAAAGTCTGTTGAACCTCCTGGTGTTGCGGTTTGGTGCAACTGCCCGTTGCTGTGGAAATCTGCGTTGCTGTTGCCGCTATGATGAAACATATTGGGTTTTAATATATACAATAATTAATATTCCCTGCTATATATAATGTATTGGGTACTGTTTAAAGTTACTTCATGGTAATGATAAGCAAAGTGCAACGGTAGGCCTATCTGTAACAGTATCTGGCGGGTTACAATCAAGTTCTACCAACAGCCGTAATACTCCAATATGTCTCAGTATCCCTCAAACTAAGTTGGTGTAATGATTGTCTACTATTATGTGTTACACAAGGAGATCGAGTCATATTAAAATCTGACTAAATCCCATCAACTGTTATCTTTCTTCTGATAATACGTAATCAGGTGTGCTTAGGTGTACCGGGAAGATAAGTCCAATGGCACGATAACCTCATTAATGAAGTGCTACAGTGATGAATTGATGCATCAGGCCATTGCAAATAACTGCCAATAACTCACCAGAATCGCCTCTGTCAACGTGCAGTACAGGATAGCAGTCAGACAGAGAAACGCCAGTCTCTGTCCGTGAGCCATGTTGTATCCCTGCAAATAAGCATTATGATTAATAATATTTAATTTCAATATTCTATGTTTTCCATGTGCAATTGGACCGTCATGGTGCTGCTGTAAGTATATGTTTCCTCACGTTTCAACTGTAGGTGTATTCCATATTCATCTATCATATAACCTGCCAACATCAAGGGAGATTCATCATGATGTAGTTGTTCTGATCGAGAATACACGTGTACTGCCTTAAGCATTACATGCATATTATTCAACCAATCCAAATCTAATTAATTTTAGACAATACGCACAACTTAAAAAGTTGTCTACGAAGAGCGATTTTCGACAACGCGATTGGCTGAATGCTAAGGATATCCTGGTTCAGGGTTATGTATAGAACAGTTCATCAAAAGTAATTTTCATTTGACTTGAAATTTAAAATAATAATATTGCGAAGTAACGGTTTACATACATACAATTTTGGAATACCCCTTGATTCGGGGTTTTCTTGTTATTATTATTTCTGTAAATTTGTACGGCTAATTTAGATAATAGTATTACGTTTTAGTTATGTATATGCATTTTAGTGCTAAAGGAAAAACATAATTCATACCATATTTGCTCTAGTGATAATTTATTTTAAATATCTGACGGTATTTGTCATACGATTAAAAATTTAAACATCCAGTACTTACTAGTAAACAGAAATACGACTTACACTTTTATTAGCATACCTTTGGAAATTATATTTATTTTAAAATATTATTATTTTTCAGTACACTATTGTATTACTGTCATGACAAGTATTTCAAATGTACAATAATTTGTAGAAGAAATACGTAAATATATGTAAGTATGTAAGTACATCTAGACCAACTAGTATTCATAAAATATACATGTACAATAAGTACTTATATCCAGAAAAGTCAAACAACGTACCTTGAATTGTCTCCACTATCGTGGGAAAACGACTTACAAACGGGTTCTTAAAGGTAGATGTTTCAGTCCATGTATATCAGATTATTCCGGCGAGGCAGTCCTTTAGGGTGCTTCTCAACAATGGCATACATCCAACGCGTGGTTTTGGCATTGACTAACTGTTCAGGTAGAATATAGAAGACATTGAGTGATAGATCAGCTGAGTGTTATGGGCCTTGTCTGCACTCTTTCAAAGTAATAAGTCGTCGCAGTTATTTTATGATGATGCCAACTGACGGCTCTGGCTCCTGTTACAGATTTCTTGTATAATTTAATTGCTAAAATTTGACTGTGACTAGGGTCAGTTCCGTCATTGTTCCGTAATATAAGTGATATTGTTCTTCCAATTGACATACAGAGGAGACATATTGTCAAGGATATTTGTTTAAGGGGCTGAAGTCACGACAGCACCTTGAGATGTACAGTCTATGGTTGAGCTTATAGGTTATTACAACGACAGTATGATTTACGAGTATCAAAATGACACTAAAATCATTTCGTCATTTCAGTCTCCCACATCAGCATGACAGTTCACTTTTGCTATTTTTCTTGCACTGACAAAACTTTGCTTCGTAATTGCGCACTTGATCAGGTATTCTGTGTACACGGTACTGCTTTACTTGTGCAATGTCATGGTAGAAACTGGCAAGCATATCATGTGCTTGTGTACTTCTTATGTACTCCGTCACCCTCTCTCTCTCTCTTTCTTTCTCTCTCTCTCTCTCTCTCTCTCTCTCTCTCTCTCTCTCTCTCTCTCTCTGTCTCTCTCTCTCTCTCTCTCTGTCTCTCTCTCTCTCTCTCTCTCTCTCTCTCTCTCTCTCTCTCTCTCTCTCTCTCTCTCTCTCTCTCTCTCTCTCTCTCCCAATATAAACAATACGTATATATATATGGGTCCTTCTTTCTAACATCGATCCTCATACTCTTAGGATACTAATTTCAGATACTAGTATTACATTTCCCCTGCACACAATGGCAAGGTATTAGTCTAGGCGCTACTGCGATAGTCCCGGTGTGATAATTAACGTTTTAAGTGCAAATCTATATAATAATTTGTTAGAACGACGACGCGACCTGCCAAAACCAATGAATTGGTAATGCAATGCATTGCCCTTTTATTTAAGTATGAGACCTCATTAAGTGTGTCACTATACATTTATTAATGTTGATAGACATTATACAACACTATAATTATAGTGAGTTGGTGATACATGATGTAGATATGTACAGATGTATATGTAATTATAGTGTGTTGGTGATACATGATGTAGATATGGACAGATGTATATGTAATTGGCTATTATAGTATTAATTCAAGAAGCTAATATTTTAGCAGACCATAATAATTATTTTAACAGTTTTTTGAATGTTATACTATTAGTTCTTTTCAAAATTGAATCACTCCATAGTTATGGTTGTCCGTTTGAAAACTAAACAGAAAACATAACTTGAATGGAAGGGGGAGTGTATCACGAGACATTTTGAGGGTCGGACGAGTCACACCCTGAACATATCACGTGCTACAATTAGGCTTATGCGTGCTCCAATTCTCACCGTTATAGTTTGCAAAGGTGTCCTTGGCTGTCTATAAATACCACATTTCCCTTATTATATCCCCAGAGACGACCAAATAACAATTAGTATTGCTCTCTGTCAGAAATAATGGGGTTCTAAGATATCCATTGATAGTCAAATAGATAAATACAGCCTAAAACCCGTTAGAATTGATGGCATTCCAACGTAGCAATACAATTCTGTCCTTAATTTAGAAACTTCCGTGACAGTATAATGTTTCACACGGCAATCAAAGTTAGGTGTCCTGGTAGGTGTCTGAGCCAGAACACCTAACGTGGATGCTCACAATTAAAGCAGGACACCCGAGGTGAAAGTCTCTTGCAAGGATCCTGTTAGGATTGTCTTAGGATCCTGGAACAGGACACTTAATTATAACTTTCTTTGCTGTGTCTCTTTCGTACTTTTAGACACCTTGTACAACACTATTTCTGAGTTACATGTATGCATGACCTCAATAAGCTTGCATTCTATTTATAAAATGCATCAAGATCTGCTTATTCTAACCCTGTACATATACTTATTCTATTACATTCTATTCAGTATACTAACACGTGTTTGTGGTTGTTACACAGTGGCCCATTCAGAGATGTACGGATTTGGGTTCCGCCCCTACGAGTACCTGCCCAAGGTCCAGGATAACCCTGTGACCCGGATGCGACAGAGTGAGGCCCTAAAAGGGATGCACAGTATGAGATCCTTCCTCTTGCCGCGATTCTTCATCCTGGTGTCCTGGGTTGCAGAACTTGCAGGATATACTGGAGCCCCCTTCCTAGTGAGTAGACTGGACAGGCTCTGACAGGATATAATTTAAATAATAAAGACCAACATTATGTATACATGTATATAAATTTTGTCTCATTAAAATATGCTTGACAACTTGACAATGTGTAACTGTACATTTTCAATCGATGAAATATCAGACAATTTGTATAACCTACCAAATACGACAATCTTCAGCAATGTTCTTTGTTTTCAGCTCTGGAAACTATCTCATGCTGTAGTGACATCATGTCTTCCATTGGCTGTCTACAAACTGACGAAGGTCCTCTTCCGGTCACGTGACATAGGAGTCATCGCCGCCATTTTAACTGCAGCCAGTACACATCTTACCGTATTTGGGACACACACGCTCATCAACAGTTTTTGCGGAACGCCGTTGTTCCTAGCATTGGCTATATTATTCGAGAACGTGATTTATCCGCCTTCAAAACGGAATGAGATTCATCAATTCACGGGTCAGAATGGAATTCAACAATTTAAGGATCAAAAAGAAAAAGAAGTTTCAAAAGACCTCAATGTTCGCGAAACTGTGCTACCCAACAAATCAAACTTTTGGACCATTTCCAATGGTTGCGATACAAGGACTATATCTAATACTATTGAACTTAAAGAGTTTCTGAAGATATCCAACGGAACCCACCATTGTGATAATATGAACGGTAGGATAGTAGACAGTTCAGTTCATACCTGTGCGCTTAAATTCTTGTGTGGAGAGGGTAGGAATGGCACTGATATTAGAGCCTATGGCATAATTAAAGAGACCAATAACAATGGCGTAATGAGAAGGACACATATGAAGGAGAATATGGGTGAGTGGAAGACCAATGGAAGAATACATAATAATGTTGGCGACAGTGGAAACATAAACAGTACCTTGGGCGAGTGGAACACCAACGGAAACACGAACGGTAAAGTGGGCCAGTGGAACAGCACCGGAAAAATTAATGCCAAAGTGGGCGAGTGGAATACTAGCAGTATGAACGGCGCATTGGGTGAATGGATCCCTAGCGGCAATACGAACGGTAAAGTGAGCATGAGTTACAGGAACGCCAACGGCAATAGTGTGGGTGAGTGGAAAGCAAACGACAATAGTGTGGGCGAGTGGAGAGCAAACGGCAAGGAGAGCACTAATCATCACGGAGCATTTACAGAGACCCAAAACTATTCAGGAAAAGCTGGAATTGTAATCGCGTCCGCTCTTCTCGTCATATGTTGCTATGTTCGCGTGGATGCTTCAATGTTCGTCTTCGTGACATCGCTTCCGCATCTCCATCGTGGCTGTTTTAGGATGCGCGCTATACTCCCTTGTCTTATTGGAGGCGTTATTGGATTGTGTTTGTGTGTTCTGGATGATTTTAATTCCTATGGTTTCGGGACCATCACACCGTATCACTGGCTGAGGTTCAACGTCTGGCAGGACTACTCCGCCTTGATATATGGACGCATGGAATGGATGTGGTACGCGAGGAAATTCCTCGTTGAAAGTCCCTCATTAACGTTATTGACAGCGGTGTGTCTTTCCGTGATGGTCTGTCCAAGTTTAAACTACTCGTCTCTTTCAGCAGACTTTAGTAGCCGGTACAGAACTATGTGTAAGTTGACAGTAGCGTTAGCTTTACTGATTATGGTCTATTCAACAAAAGGGCATAAGGAACTACGCTTTATGTACAATTTTCTAGTCTTGATGTTTATCACGTTTGCTTTTTGCATTTTTAGTATTGCATCATATATGAAAGTGACATTCTCCAGAAAAATCAGTCAGGTTTTTATAGTGGTTTCAGTGTCCATGTTCGTTCTAAGTCAGTGGGGTGAATTCCCATCGTCAACAAACAAATCGTTAGCAGCATGGACATACATGGGGAACACGGACTCTCACGAGGTCCTGGCATGTTTTAATTACATCCGCCAACAAGATGACGTCACTGGCGTTTACAGCGATAAAACGATTCATATGAGTGGTGGATATTCAGTTTTACACAAGGATGTACCACTCGTAGCTTTAGGGCACTTTGAGTTTTATGAATACAGTCGCCAAACAAGAACCAAACTTCCATCTGCTTCTTATCTGCAACCAAAGAAAGACTTGCATGTTTGTACTTTCACTGGGATATCTGAGTTCATATCGATACGTAGCACGTCATATTTATTGAAATATCTTTTAAGTAAGTTGGAATATAATTATTTTGTTATGGATATCAATGTCCAGTTTTTATCAGTTGGGTTCGACGAGGTGTTTCGATCTGGAACAAGAAAGGTATTAAAGAGGAACCTTGGCGCACACCAGCAGAAACACTTGCAGGAATTCGCCGCGAGACTTTCTGCGGGCAACAATGCCACCGTATTAACATACGAGGGAAGCTGGCTGATGAAGTTCAACCAGACACTCGCAGCGAAACAACGATTTATGTCCGCAATTTCTATCAATCCAAGATTTCTGGAAGCGTATAAACTGTTGGCGAGGTGTTGTAATGAACTTGGAGAGATGACGTCATCTCAAGATGTTATTAGAAAATGTGTGCAGGTATTTGACAAACACTTGTGCATGGAAGCAGTAAAACCTATTAATTTACACAACACGTATAACATTGGAATATGAATAATTGAGTACATATAGCATTGTAATTTTAGTTTTACATACAGCCTTGACCAAAGTTGAGTATTGTTTAATACCACCACTTGTTAAGTTGACATATGTTTAATGTTAGTATTGTCATGATGTCACAAATATGTTTTATTGAACGTTTGCATACTTTTATAAACGGTGTTCATATCGGTATGCTGGTTTTACTCCATTGACGCTATATTTGTTGAATTTCTTTGAATGGCGTTATTAGGTTCTCATTATTTTATAAAAAACATCCTGAAATCCACTAATTAAATATGCAAATCGTAAACCTCATTGTAATTATACCTACAACCCGTGATATTATATTCATGATATTGAGTTACATCGTTCAGTGCCTTCGTTAATAAACGTAATTTTGTGTTTATGACATTTTCTAGTATTTCTTTAAACGTGCGTGACGGAGAAGAGAGACAGAGACAGAGACAGAGACAGGGAGGCAGAGACAGAGACAAGTCAAGTCAAGTCAAGTCAAATTTATTTCTCTATTTACCACCCACGGTGGTACAAGAGCATAGTTATACAATACATAATTTAATAGAACGACATAGACAGAAAGAGATATAGAAACTTAGAAAATTGTGCCCATGTTGGGCTATTGCTGAATGATCATTCTAACATTGTTCCAGTCTATATTGTATACCGGTATATACTCAACTAAGTATTAAATGTATCGGTTTGTATCTACTGCATCAGTATATATTAATTACTTCAATTTACGTGTATGTTCTTAATGTCACGTAATGCTACATGAGAATATGCATTAACTTGATTTATCTAAGTAGAATAAGATTCACACATGTATCATATATATATATACGGACTATATACAGGGCTTGTCATCAACCGGCGTTTTAATAGTCCATCGCAATCGTCGCTCAAACGGGACATTAGTTGACGTTATGTACGCTAGTTGACGTTAGTTGACGTTATGCTAATCTCTTGGCGTGTTATGAGCGTTCATCTGCCTAGAGAGCGACAAGGCTTAGCTGTCGCTCTGTCTGCCGACTACAGGGAGGTCACGACTGATAAAAACGTAATAGTATTTATGAAGCCATCATATACACATTTCTGTCAAAGGTGCGTGTTAGGACGTTTAATATACGAAAGGAACCGACGTGACTACGATGTCAAGTGTGCGTTTTTATGAGACGGTATTTCATTACATGTATTAATGTGCAGTATAGAAGATAAACTCATACGTAAGTCATAGTTTATGAGAGAGTTATCTGCCGTGACTGTGACAATAATAAGCAGAGTTGATATAATCCTAGGTGGATTAGGAACAGGGCTGACTTTACTAATGCGTGAATATAATATATTAATTGTTTCATTATTAATGTGCAGTATAGAAGAGAAAGTCATAAGTAAGTCGGAGTTTAGGAGAGATCTCGAGTTATCTACCGTGACACTGAAAATAATAAGCAGAGTTGATATAATCCTAGGTGGATTAGGAACGGCTGACTTTAATAATGGGTGAATATAATATATTAATTGTTTGTATTGTTAAATAAATAATAATAAATAAATAGTACATTTAATAAAGCGCATGCTACTGCATATACTCAGTGGATGACAATGTGCACTCATTTCACATGTTTACCCATGTATGATCATTTAATTGCAATTGATAATGATGATGATAATAATAATAATAATAACAATAATAATAATACACACGTTTGTGTCTAAAAGTCCCATGTGTACATCGATTTCTAACGAAATTGACGACACCGAATATATTTATGAACAGAATATATGAGATTGTATGTGCGCTTTGATGAACATACAGTTGTAGACACTAATATTATAAAATTTCCGAGAAATCAAATTACCAAAGGTAATTTATAAGCTTAACAAAAATTAATGTATGGTAGGCTAGCATTACGATTATTATTATTAATCTAAACAGGATCTATGGTGCTCTTATTAAGGTAGTTATCGCGAATGTTTTTTTCTCTCTAAAAGGTGGTCCTTTTAGAACACCATAGGAACATCAGCCCGGTTATTTTAAACATTAATTGCGGTAAATCTGCATAGTATAGGTTAGGACCGACTTGTAATAGGACAGCCAATATAGGTTAGGTGTCCTGTTATGTGTCCTAGGCAGGACGTCTAACCTGGAGGCTCAACAATAAACCAGGACACCTGGGGTGAAGGTGTCCTTTCAGGATCCTGCCGGATCCTGTTAGGATCCTGGTAAAGAACACCTAATTATTTTTGCCGTGTAGTAGCCTAAAACATGCACTTCTAATGTATTTACAATGTAAATGGTAATTCAATGTACACATTCGGGAATAGCAGCCAGTATCCTGGAGAGAGAAAAAACAACATTCACTGTTACTGATGGCGTATCTTGTATTAATTAGATCTAATATACAATTGTAGTGCGTCTGTTAAGTTTGCATATGTACAAACCATTGTGAAATATTCAATAATGAATTATATAGGTCAACTATAATATATATGTGTATGTATACACGGTTGCACTAGACCTGAAAATTGATTATTTAAACGAATTGACGCTATTTTACAAGTTCCGCAAAGCACTAGCATTCTGCATCGATAGTATTCCCCGCAGAGCCGTTTGCCCATGGATGTTTGTTGTATCGTGCAGACAATTCACGAGGGGTTTGCACGATCAAGATGTTCCACAGAGCAATTCCACCGTGTTATCTTGTCTCTGTGTATACTCAGCCTTGAATAATGGCCACTTTATTACATTAAATACGATTTCAGAAGACAGCTATATAACGTAAACACTTATTAGACCGTCATTATAACAACTATACCGGAAGAACGCATGAAAAGAAGATATGCAGTCAATTGAATGTAATGAAAACAAATTAAAGCTCAATATTCGCTCTTTTGAAGTGTTTAATACAAATATTTCTGGAGGATATCATTTAATTTTGTCAAACTAGATCTATCTATTGATACAACAGCCCCAAATAATAAAATAAAATGTCATTAGTCGTTTTAGCGAGTTAGGTGTAAAGTACAGTGGGTAGATCGTTATACTTTCATATACTGCAAGTATGTCCGTATCAGCTAACATTCAGAGATGTTTTATACGAGGTCTGGTGCCGAGATTACAAAACATTTTTGAGTAAAATTTAGTGTTATATGTATGTATATGCTTTTATTAGCCCTCGAATGGCCCGGTGGTGTTTTTAGAAATGTGTTTTTAGTGTCTGTATGTTACCATTGAATTTGTATTCATCATATGACACCTAAATAAACATTATTCTTCTTCTTCTTCTACTTCGTTCATCCTCAAGCTCAAACTTTACTAGGGGATGTATGAAGAAAACTTTGAGTTGAGCATGAACTCGTACTCAAAGTTTTCTTCATACATCCCCTAGACGTTTTGTAATCTCGGCGCCTGAACTCGATTAATTACCTTGTGTTGGCTCGTCCTTACCGATCAGTGTTCCCAAGTGCTGCATAGCAAAGTATTATTATCATAAATCATAAAACTCAATTGTTGGAAAAATCAATTACTTGGGACACTGATTAGCATGGCAAAAAACGCCACGCGCAATATTAACAAAATTAATAATTCAAGAATATTGTTCACATACTATTGTAATGAAATTATCTTGAAGATTAGTTTTAAGAAGATATTCCCATTGTGAAAAATACTGGACGTTTGGAAATGGACACTTAACTATAACTCTGTAGAGGGAGTTTTGTCATATATTCGTTTAATCTTTTGTATTTGATTGAGAAAAATGTGAGTTCTGAATAATAAGAATTCTGAGGATATCGAAATCTTCTCTAAGATATTTATTCACAATCAAATTCACAATGTCAACAATTTGCATATCAAAATAGTGTTATTATCACGAATCATATCATACAACTTTACTGCATAGTCGTCGTCGAGCCCATCACGATTAGTATGGACATTGCTTAATTATTATGGAAAGAATACCACGTGAATTAAATAACAATAAAAGTTTAGTGTGTACATACTATTATAACAGCATTGCATTAAAGATCATTTTGAAACCATCCCTAATTAATGTCAATAGTGAGATACTGAATACATTATTATAAAAAGAAATACATTGGAATCATGCAATAAAGTCTCGTTTCTTGAAGCTTTTATATCTTACGAACTTCCTAGCCTACTATAAGTATCGCTAAGATTATCTTGCGATCGTAAGAACATTTCGAGAATAGGCCCCCATATCACTATCGTAAGCGCCCGATCGCCAAATACAAGATCGCTACGAGAGAATCGATCAGTGCAATGGTCTCGTAGTAATATTTTACGTCGGAAGTAGATACGAGAGCTTCGTGAAACGATACCCAGAAGTATAAACATATTTAATAAATGCATTATTTTGAAAGATCATGATCAGATAGACAAAATTGAACTGTCACCAAAGCCGCCAAAGGAATCATACGGGAGCAAAATGTGTTCCATTTAACATATATACAGGATCTAGAATAAATTGAAAATTACCAAATCTGGAGATATAAGAATTATTTAAATATCGAGTGCATGCCATATACATTAACCATCTCCATGCTGGAGGCAACCTGTGTCTAATCCAGCAGAGAGAGAGAGAGAGAGAGAGAGAGAGAGAGAGAGAGAGAGAGAGAGAGAGAGAGAGAGAGAGAGAGAGAGAGAGAGTTAATATAAGTCTACGTTATGTTATAACGAAGTGAAAAAACACCATCATAGCTACTGCAGGTATATGCCTACTTGGTGTGCCACAGGTGTTATTTGCATCCGTCAAATTATCAAAATGCCAATGTGGTTTGTAGGCGTAATGTTCGTTGTAGAAGTCGTCACACACACTGCTGCTGTTAGAGGACATTATATAGAAACTTTGGATGAGTTCCTTCTCGAACTGTTCTCTCCTGGACATGATGAACTGGGCGGTCAGAGTATTGCAGGACGATGGCGGGACGATGAGAAGAAAGTTCTCGCTGACTAGAATCCAACACAGATACTCGACAGCAGTTCCATGCGTAATGGTAATTATGGACTTGTAGCTGTCGATGAACGTCAACGATCCCAAGCAGGTGTATCTATTGACGACCGACATTGACCCGTTCCGGACTTTCCCGAAGATGAGGTCGTTCGGCGACGTGTATGATCCGTGAATAAGACAGGAAGTTTCGCCGTAGTCGTCGTACACGGTCAGAGAGTTCGGAAGCACCCACGGCAGATTGCATGCCACGGGTCGGAAGTGAGTTTTTAATTTAATCAGGCTTTCGAACGGACGGAAGTATGGCGTATCGAGACTGTTGCGCACATCTGGATAGGTCATGAAGTTCTCTTTATCACATATCGAGTTGTCCGACAACTTGGTAGGCCATGTAAGCATGTTTCCTACTCTGAAGCGCATGACAGATGGTGCGGGGACGTCGTAATGTAAACACATGAATCTAGGATAACAGCCGTTGTTAAATCTACGAAGGATAACACGCCTTAAAGGCCTGAGGTAGTCCTCAAAGGTGACACATTCGTAGGTACCAGATTTCTGAAGCTGAATATCTCTGGAGGATATTTCGATGACAACATCCTTCCGCCTCTCAGATAGCAGCCAGCTGCCTTGAATTCTGTATGGAAACTCGCACGGTGTGGCTTTGTTACTTGAATTGCAGCTACCACAGGTCTTAGCACAGAGATCGGACAAAACAGCACATAGCTCGTTCATCACCTCGCATCCGTAAAACTCATCCGTGCACATATTGGTAACCTTCCTCTTCTCGAGCTTGTCGAGTTCAATGTAACGTTTGGTCAGTGTAAAGTTCATGGTATGATCACATATAAGATCGAGAAATACTATCACTCTAGCTACTTCCTTGCCTTTTCCGTACACGACTCTAACGCACCAGAAATACCTGTCTGCATCTTTACGTAGAACGCCGAATGTGTCTTCGCCTTCTGTCCAAGTTGCGATGCACTTTGCGTTCTGTATGATGTCGAAGTTCCCTTCGTTATGAAGACAGTCTGAACTCCGGAACCTAAACGTCATGCCCTCCCCTTCCTCGCAGTCGCTTTCAACTCTGACCGGAGGAATAGCCTGAGTGCATTTAGTCTGGACCTTGTAAAGCCGCCTGTTGCTGAAGGTAAACAACTCGAAGTTGTATCCTCCTACAAAAGGACAGGAAGAAGAATCTCCGGCCGAATGCTCCTCCGAAATCCACGGCCACGGATCCAAGGTAAGCTTTTCGACGTCGCAGAGGAACTTCCCGACGTGTCCGTTACGAGTGTGAGAGATCCGGATCTGAATGACGCTCCGGCTTCTCTCCACGAACTGGATGCAGAGGAACCTGTTGTGGAAGTCGGACTCCAGGTGCTTGACGAGAACCCTGTCATGGCTGAAGCTCTTCCAGCAGACCCGGTTGAACTGGGAGCACTCTCGGTTGTCCTTCCTGCAGTCATACGCCGTCATCATGCCCCCGGACACGTAGTACGTCACCATCGTGTCGCTGTGGTTCAGGAGCCACGACTTGGAAGGTGACGTTTGAAGAAAGGCAGGGAAATTGCATCTAGGTTTTTCGGTGTGCAAGGCTTCTCCGACATTGAAGTAGGTCGACAGTGTTGAGGCGACTATCATCGCGATCCATGCTGCCATTGTAGAGACGTTCAGTGTTGCAGCCTATACAGAAAATTATGTATTTACCGTCATACAAATGTAAAGATTACTGGTAGTTCGTTTTGGGGGTCTAGTATGGTTATTGATCATTGATATAATCACTTTAAGTTCTTATACTAATATGACTTGCAATTAGGATGACCGTGGCTATATTGTTTTCCTCCTTCAAAACTAGGCGAGACGTTTCACAATCATTCTACAACTCAGTTAGGAAGTCAGTTCCAATGAAATATTCACTACCATGTATCACAGTCTCTAGCTCAATGCTGTACGAAAGGAATGTCCGACCCACCCTATCAAATTAGTACACAGCACTGTAAGTGTTTGGGACAAGCGACAACTTTTACAACTTGGGAAAGGTCATTCTTGATCAGTTATGTATGGAAGCTTATTTTGACCATACCTTTTGAGACGTTGTATTGAAATATGTTAAAACAAAACTTATTGAACACGATACGTATACAGTATTTGTGTTTCATCTATGTGACAAATCTTTCTTTTAATTGCAAGATGTTGTATTGAAATATGTTAAAACAATTTCTTACTATTTATCACGACAAAATACTATTGATGTAAAGGCTTGTCAAAATAACTAGTGATGTTGCGATATTGTATTATAAGAAATAGTAATATCCGTCGTGAAATGTTTAGTGATTTCATGATTTAAAATGTTTAAAAACATCAGTATATTTGTCTGTGGTCAACGTTCACAACAAGTCAACATATTTCATTACAACTTTAGAAGTAAGTGTTGTGAGAATGTACCACAACGTATCAACTTCCCTTGAAACATTATCACAACCTGAACAAGTCCACAAAATATATATCTCAACATCATTATGGTCAAAAGAAGCTTCCATAGATTGTAAACGGTCAAAAGGTTCTATTCTCGAGCTTGCCATATCATATTTCCGCACAGATATAATGATTGGTTTGGCAAGAAGCATTTGCTGAGGTTCATTAGATAGTACATCATGCATACTGTATGTAATATGTACTTGCACCAACGAAATATTTAAGTCTGATATCGTAATTGAAAAGCACTGTATTTTTGTAATGTAAATTTATTCCCTATCAATTCTAATTATATCACTACGACTGTTAAGCTGGCAAATAGTGAGCCATGATTTAAGTTCACCGTATTATCCAGATGTACGTTATATATTATTACGTTATAAATGTTCCTGAAGATTTTGAGCATGAAATACAATAAGAACGTGAACGTATTAGTTTTGTTATGTATCAAATACAAATTTAAAGAAAATACTTTTATTTTATTTTATATAACTTGTTCTAAAGTATTTAATCGGAAATGGAACATACAATTTATGGCTCTATCCTAGATGCATGTAAAGTAGTATGTATCTATACATTGAACTTAGCAAAATGATAATGCATATTGTATGAGGCAGTTTTTACTCACGGCTTTTACGGCCAATGGTTTCAGCGAATACTTCATACGTAAGCCAACTTCATTGCAATGTCAAGGTTTTTTTCTTCCATAGCGGAAGGACAGTTGTTTTACCATGGATTCTTCCCATGCGGTCATATATGTTTAGCGGTCAATTTCTCTAATAATTCATTGCAAACTACACAAGACCTTAAGCGTTGCTTCTCAGCAGACACGGGGTATTGAATTGACAAGCCACGTTATTTCATATGCACATTTGAGGGTAATAATGCGGGCCAGACCTCTCGGAGTTGCCATATACCGTCCCATGGGAACGGCTATTAAAATGCGATATTGCTAATTCGTTCGGAGCGCATCACTTTTCATTCTGGCTTGGACATCAATAGTTTATCGCAGTGCTGCAATATCGCACGTTGTAATGAATCATTCACTCCGGGGCGAAATTAGCCAAGAATTATTCCCCTACCGGATCAAATATTAGGGGGCATGTTTCTGCTAGCGGTCTTCTGGGACGATCCATTGGAAGCTACGAGTCTGTTTTTTTCTTTACAACAGTAATAATCAAGTATATAAGTGTCTATGTTTTAAAATTATTTTCTGAGAGAAAAAAAATAACAAAACATTTTGATGAGCGGTTATGGCTCTAGTTGATCTAAAATTACAGTATAGGTTTGCTAGTACACGAGTTAACTAATCATTTTCATTAACGTGATGGGTGAGTTTGAAGACCCGGTGTGGGTATTGGATTAGATCCCAGGCGACTTGGTGTCAGGATATATACATGTACCGAGATGATTGCCTGCTTAATTATTCCTCGATGGTTATTATATGTGTAGAACATAAGAGCTTTTAAAGTGAATAATAACTACAGTTCCGTCCAACATTCTGGGGTCAGTTAAAGGCATACAAGCACGATTTGTTGACATATGTTCTGGTCAAACGGAATTTAACCTCAAAGTATGTACATTTGATTTGTCTACACAAATACACTGTATAGCGAGCAACACGTTTTTCTTTCCGCATGTCCCACTGGTTTTTAATATTTTAATATTTTATTTATTTTTCATTATTTATAATTTGATAATTGTGTTCGAAACTGTACAACATCATATGTACGAATAAACATGTTCGGTTGAGCTTGCGAATTAGAACATAAAAACTATATTATGTTTTAGTTCTTCTTGAATGCAGTTTACATTCTGCTGGTATATTTTCGCACAAGGTACAAGTAGTGCTCATGTATAGTTTATTCAAGATTTAAAAATGAAGAACTTGTTTTTGATAATATTCACCATTTGTCTCGCAAATACAGTTAATGTTAAAGGCATAATATCACAGTTGATTGACCTGGATAATGGACAAACGAATTTCGATCTGAGACTAATTGCGCTTG
>JAVCKZ010122675.1:0-38158 GCA_034780755.1 Lepetodrilus elevatus | reverse complement strand
TGACGTCACATATGAAGTATGAACGTTGCTAAGGAGATTTCACGCGTGAACTCTCGTAAACTCGCCCTCCTGAACAGGCCTCAGTTATGCATTCTTCAGACTACTCGGTCTGTCTGTGTGTGGAGACTGACGCTTGCCCTTTCAGCATGGCATTCGTGGTACTGTTAAGTACTGGAAACTTACGTTGAGAGACATGGGGTTAATTTGAGAGACATAGCATTAATAGCAAATTGTATATGAATCAGGTGTGTCGTTACAATATCTAGTAGCTATCCGAGAATTACATTTTTTTTTTTACATTTTCTTGTTATTTAACATATACTAGTTTATTGCAATGTTATGAAACCTTCAGATATGTTTACGATCCGTATTATCAATTATGTTTGATAGCTTCACATTCAACTTATTCACTTTGCAGATTTAGAATTAGATTTGAATCACCTTTGGATTGTATTATTTTCATCACTCACTTAAGTTGTATCATCTGTGACGATGAATATGTTAAGCTTATGATTGTTTGTTTATACTGCATTGCATTTTTTTATTCTTCACATACAGTGCTCCCTCGATATAACGCGGAAGTTGGGGTCCATGACATGCCACCGCGTTATCATACTCACGTTATATCAACGAATATAACTGGAGAATTTTATTTATTATTTTTATTTTTTATTTTTTTAAAAGATGGGGTCGCATTAAATACCCCGCGTTGTATCCGAATCCGCGATGCATTGAAGGGCGTTATATCAAGGGAGCACTGTATTTCATATATTATTCAAAGGACCCTTACTGATCGAGTTATGCATTTTATGCCAGTTAGTTTTTTTGAATAAGGGTTCAATTTCGTTTATAGCATATTAAGTTGATTTGAAGAAATGAATGACTATCCCATAACTTGTTTTTCTTTCCTGCTTTGACCTATGACATATTTTACACTTTACACCTATGAGTTTTAATTTTAAAGTGAATGATTTTACATCAAACTTTATTCTTTCCTGCTCTACACTAATTCACAGAGAGCGGAGGTTTGTCAACATTTCCTCTTTTAGATTAACCCTTTAGTTACTGGTGACAAGTTCTTCATTTAAGTACAGAAACCACACACACCATAGAAAGTAAAAAATATATAGAAAGTTAAAAGAAAATCCATGTTTGCATCAAAAGGGTTAACCTATTTGGTGAACTTTTTTGATAATGGACGATGATTTTGACTGCCACCGGATGTACGGTATATTGTTCAAAATTACAGTTATCTTGTCATGAGTAATTAAAGTGTTAACACACCTACTGTCTACTGCATGCAGCCCTATAGTATCCCGAAGCATGAGTTTAAGTTTCCTTCCCCGGGGGTAACAGCCATGTAACAACCAGGGTAACGACCAGGGTAACAACCAGGATTGTCCTCATCACGAGTCTTGCTGATCCAGTCCTCTGACAACCTATCAGGGAATTTGTCTTGCAGCGCTAAGCCGAATGGTTTTTTTAGGAATTGTTCATTAGCATTGACAACATTGTCTCACTATGGTATATTACTTGGTGTGGACACATGTCTATGTTAAATACTGGCTATTAGTCTTGACATCATTCATTCCCATTCTCGATTTGATGCAAACATATATGCACATCATCTGTCCTTTTCAGTCATTGAAGATTATCATAATGATTTCCATATTGATCATGTATGACACAGTAAGGGTTAAGAAAATCCCACAAGTTTGAAAGTTAACAAATGTCATCAATCACTGGTTTGTTAAGTTCTGCCCTGTTAACCAAATATATACCGGAAATGGTATTCTAGTACCTGCCATATTCCTAGAGATGATATGACAAAGTATTCCCTGAAATATATGATGAATATTCCCTGAAGTGATCTGATAAAGTATTCCCTGAAATATGTGATGAATATTCCGTAAAGTGATATGACAAAGTATTCCGTGAAGTGATATGACGATGTATTCCCTGAAATATGTGATGAATATTCCCTGAAGTAATATGAGAAAGTATTCCCTGAAATATATGATGAATATTCCCTGAAGTAATATGACAAAGTATTCCCTGAAGTGATATGACAAAGTATTCCCTGAAGTGATATGAGAAAGTATTCCCTGAAATATATGATGAATATTCCCTGAAGTGATATGACAAAGTATTCCCTGAAATATATGATGAATATTCCCGGAAGTGATATAAGAAAGTATTCCCTGAAGTGATATGACAAAGTATTCCCTGACAAAGTATTCCCTGACAAAGTATTCCCTGAAGTGATATGACAAAGTATTCCCTGAAGTGATATAACAAAGTATTCCCTGAAGTGATATGACATAGTATTCCCTGAAGTGATATAAGAAAGTATTCCCAGAAGTGATATGACAAAGTATTCCCTGAAGTGATATGACAAAGTATTCCCTGAAGTGATATGACAAAGTATTCCCTAGAGTGATATGACAAAGTATTCCCTGAAGTGATATGACCAAGTATTCCTGGTGATATCTGGGCATGGTTGTCTAGTACAAGTCTTATGTGGAATATCGTCCTCATACCTCGTGGAAGTCGTCGAGTACCATCCATATTTATTATCTGCGTGTATTTAGTTAGGAAGTGTTACGTGTGTCCCAGAACCCAGTCATGTCACATGTAGTGTTGGGAGTGTCTGTAGTTGGGTGTCGAGGGACAGCAAAATACACAGGCTATAAGGCACAGATCATAGACATGGCATAGGTCCTGCAGACAGTATAGATACAGTCGTATAGGTAGATATAGTAGTAGGTAGGTATATCCAGCGTTTAGTTCTCTCATAGGATTTTTTTCTGATTAAACTGTATCTATTTAGTTTAGATGTAGGTTTACAGCCAAATGTCTAAAATAGATGCACTTTCTAACTCTGAACGCAAATTTCATGTATACTTGAAGTTCGAACAAGGGATTAATTATATAGCGAAATAAAATTAAAAATTAAAAGAAGGAAAAGAAGAAAAAGGTCATATCTGAAATGCATTATGACAAATTAATCCAAAAATACATTTTCATATTGGTACATTAATTTAAGTAGAAAATAAAAATGGTGAGCTGTTATTTCAAAGGGCTGTATTTTATTTATGGATCAGGTGATGATTTCTAAATATTCTGTAATATAAATGTAAATGTAAAGACATTTGATTGAACGTTTTTAAGATTAGTTACTAATGGCACACATGCAATGTTTAACCCTCACAGCTTTCAATATGATTTTCCTACCTGCTGAAATACTTGGCCCAATTTTGCTTCAAAATACATGCACTTTGTTGACCATAATAACCCAAGCACTAGTCAGAAGATCTCCCCAAATATACCAATTATTTAGTAATAAAACATTTCTTAAAGTATTAAAATATGTAAATAAAAAGTTATATATAAGTAGTATAAAATCCGTTAAAAAACCCACACGTAATATTGTAAATAAATACTAATTTGAATGTTAGCATATTTGTGTAACACTAATAATAATCTCAGATTTATTTCAGTTTTAATATATTATTTAAATGTGTTTACAGACGTATTGAATGTTGACATGTTTTTTTTTCTTTTTTTTTTTCTTTTTTTTACATTAACCGACCCGATTACGAGTTGTTGAGATGCTGCCTCATAGTTGTTGCACTAACTCACTCACCATTGTTGCACTTAGATATCCTGTTATCGATGATATTACATGATATCATTAATGTGTTATATGACTGCAATATAACTAGGGATTTCTGTTATTGCCTAGTCTCATGAGCAACATGCCTGTAATAGCAAGGGAAACATCTGTTGGGATGTGGTGAGTGGTATTTACATGTTCATTGCTCAAACTCTGCTTATTACTCATAGATCTTCTTATAAAAATTTGTTCTGCTTACCGTGATTGCTCATTAAACGTCTTATAAAAACTTTTTTTTTTTTTTTAAATAATATATATATTTTTTTTCTATTTTCTATTTTTTAATTTTACAAATGAATTTTTTTGGTGTTGATCTCAAAATTAATGTTTTCTGTTTAATTTATTATTCAATTTGGAATTTTAATATTTTTAAAAATCTTTCAGTGATAGAATGTTGGTTAATGTGAGCTTTTTAAAATCTAAATTAATATGGATCAACTTAGCCCAAAAGTGACTTTCGACCTCTCCAGAATGGGCGAGAATAAAAATATTTAAAATATTTTTTATTAAGGATCCACATTTTTTTAGTCTTAATAAAATCAGTTTTTGTGGACAAACATAAGAAATTTATATGAGTGATGAACAGAGAATAAGCATAAAATAGTACCAGAATTATCGTCAGTGAAATCCAGTCTTATGAGTTCCTATGTAGATGTGAGATGTGGTATATGATGCATGATTATGTGCATGTGCATGTGTTGATGGTTGCCTGACTAATTATTAGAGGCGGTACTGGAGGTAAGTAACCGCCTCATTCGTGTCAACCTCCGCGGGCCTTGCTCTTTGACAGGTGTATTAATTAAACCCTGCAACTGGAATGATTCTTTGGTTCCATATCGGATATATTTCTCTCATTAGCATGCGACGATTGCGACCTGAGTATCATAAATAACGTTACATTCACTTTATATGTTTTTGTCTTCCTCGTCAATCTTTATTTGTAATGGTTTTATGCTTGAAATATGAATTTATTCACTCTTTAACCCTCTCCCTGCTGAAGGCAACCGTTGATGCCCTAATGAGCAGTGCTTGTGCCTAATCCAGCAGGGAGAGGGTTATAGAAAACAAAACTGCGATATAAAATTAAATAAGATGCCAAATTGGGTAATCAGGAATATGACGTATTAAAAGTATTTACATTTTGGTGGGAAAATATGTTTAATCAATTAATTAATAATTTTCCTTTCATCATACATGAGGATGATAAAATTGGAGTACTAAATATTTCAAAATATAATTTCATCTTAACGTTTGATATACACAAGATAACAGTGTTTAACAAAAGATGCTTATGAAATTATCTTAATATTGCAGTGCATTCTGAGTTGAGTAATCATTATGACCTGAACTATGACATTACTTCGTGAACTATGACCCATCCATTACTTTCGCAATGATTCTTGAATAAATACTTAGAAAAATAATTTGTGATCAGATTCAGGGTTCTTCTGTCTCTACATCTCCACAAAATCAAGATTATGAATGTTATTGTTTGAAAATTATACCAACCAATTTTGGATTGATAATGCCGGCTGGATATTTTATCTAAAATCTACAAACAGTCCAAGTTTAATTACTGGAATGAGAATTACTAAAGTGACTTATCATTATAGGAAGCTAATTTTTAAGTTATAAGGCTTAACCATGAAGTAAATTTTGTAATACAAGTATCGACAGTTCTGTTCTAGCCATAAATTTAACTGAGTAAATGCGTATCAGTAGTTGAAGAGAATTGATGGCGATTGTTGGCGTTGCGACCGATGCTGTTGACGTTGCACGTAGCATTCTTGTTTCAGCCTGGTAAGGCCAGCATCATCAGTATCAACTTCTTCCGATTGTTCCGAGTGATGAGGCTGGTGAAGCTTCTGAGCCGAGGCGAGGGAATCCGGACTTTACTGTGGACCTTCATCAAATCATTCCAGGTACGCGGGTCTCGTACTGGTTGCTTAGCAACACTGGCGGCCATCTTCCCTTCAGGATGTACCATGATGATTGGTCTTGTAGTGCTCCTGTGGTTGAAGGTTAACCCTCACCATGCTGGAGCCAACTGGAGACTCTTGCGGATCTCTTACAGGTTGCTTAGCAACACTGGCAGACATCTTCCCTGTAGGATGTACCATGGTGATTGATCCTGTAGTGCTCCTGTGGTTGCCTCTAGCATGGAGAAGGTTAATGCTCATGCTGGAGGCAACCGGAGACGCTTTTACAGATCTTGTACAGGTTGCTTAGCAGCACTGGCAGCCATCTTCCTTTCAGGATATACTCTTTTTTAACGATAATTATTTCAAAAACGTCCGGATATACTGTGATGCTTGCCCCGTAGTGCTCTTGTGGTTGGAGAAGGTTATTGCTCTCCATGCTGGAGGCAACCGGAGATGCCCTAAATAGCAGAGCATGTGCATAATCTAGCAGGGAGAGGGTTAATGCTGGAATGCCATTGGCATCTGATTTTTGTTTTAGCAGACTCTGGACAGGCTAGTCTACTGAGAATAATCGATATGAAAATTATTGTTACTTTTTCTCCAATATATACTAACATTTATCTAAGTATTATTTGAAATGTAATATGAACAACATCCCAGTGAAAGTAAAATGATGTTGGTCAATTAACATATATAATGATAACTGGCATAATGCTGTGATATGGGTACCCGGTAGGGGAGAATGTCCACAATGCATGTTCCGTTCTACTTTCAGGCTCTTCCATATGTGGCATTGCTTATTGTAATGCTCTTCTTCATCTATGCAGTTATTGGAATGCAGGTGCGTATAAAATTTAATTCCTAAATATACTTTTATTCGTCTCGAAAATTGAGATTGAATTTAAATCTCCACCACTATAAGGAAATTACTGACTATTTACAAATGTTGGATCAGCTTTACTACTTTCTCTCGCATTTGTAGTCAAGTATTTATTGTGTATGTATGTAGATGCTCGGATCTATGTCTGTATGTCGCTATTTCTGCGCAGGTGTTTGGTAAGATACGGCTCGACGACGACACTGAGATTCACCGGAACAACAATTTCCAAACATTTCCACATGCAGTGCTGGTGCTCTTTAGGTAGGGTTTGTGTAAAACATGGACTGCTATATGGAAAAGTGTCCATTATAAACATAATGTATCTAACAAGCGAAAGCGAGTGTCCGTTATAAACATAATGTATCTAACAAGCGAAAGCGAGTTAGATACCATTTATCTTACAACTCGTTTTCAAATGTATCTAACTCGCTTTCGCTTGTTAGATACATTAACGGACACAAGTTTAGTATTATATTTCTTACACACCCTTTGAAAAGAATTTTATTCATGAAAATCAACTGATTTAGAAGATATATTGCGTACGGATACAATGGGTTACCTGTGCGTCATACTAGGTTACGTCACTGCTTTTGTCATTCAATGTTAGATATCGGTACACCAATAGAAATGAGTGCAGCACACATTAATGTCGGCCGGGTGGACTTGGAAAACCATGACGTGTTTAATGACGTCACTGGCAGTTTTGACGTCACCTAGTACTATTTTTGTAAATGAAAAAAGTAGTTCCAATAGTCTTTAAAAAAATATCTAACATATGTTTGTTACCAAAAAAGTATCACACAGTGATCTCTTCAACCGGTGTGTAAGAAACGAAAATATCTTTTCCTGCAACTTATCTTGATATTAATAATTATCTTTTGAAATATTTTGAAAGATAATATTTGTGAAATTTATAATCACAACAGTATTTGCTATGGGTTTTATCCATTGGACAGATTGTTCTGTAACTGATTGTTCTGTGACATGATTGTTCTGTAACTGATTGTTCTGTGTAGGTCTGCTACCGGGGAGGCGTGGCAGAACGTCATGTTAGACTGTGTGAATCGTGAAGGGGTCCTCTGTGACCCCATGGCCGACCCCAACTACGGCGTCAACTCCACCAACAGTGAAAACAGCATCTGCGGCAACAACTTCGCGTTCATCTACTTCATCTCATTCTACATCCTCTGCTCATTTCTGGTACGATTCAATCAAGCAACTCCAATGACACTTCTGTCTCGTCGATAAACAACTGAAATATTTAGTTTTGCCATGTTTCAATCTTATTTATTATTATTATTGCTGCCACCCATCCTATAGTTAAATGTTTGGTTAAATATGACACCTGGGATGCGTTCAAAGACGCATGCAGCTTGTAAGCGGCTTACCAAACTAGTGACTGTCTCAATAGTTGTATGAACCATACATGGGACAGGGAACCAGTTTAGCTAAGTGGCTTACTCAGCGCTTGTGTCTTTGAACGCACCCCTGATAAATGTCTGTCTGACTTTTTCAGATCATCAACTTGTTTGTGGCCGTCATCATGGACAACTTCGACTACTTGACCCGCGACTGGTCAATCCTCGGACCCCACCATCTGGACGAGTTTGTCCGCCTGTGGTCAGAGTACGACCCTGAGGCAAAGTGAGCAGCACGCTTCAACCAATGAGATTGCCTTCCATATGATTATCACAAATTTATGTAGGAACTTTTCATGAAGCTCCTTTGTCCAATATGAAACTGTTTGTAGGTTTTCACACGTAAGACTTTGGATGCCATATTCCATGTCTTGTCAATATTTTCTCCATAGAGTGTTTTCTCGACTTCATTCAAGGCATTCTTGAATTCCATCAGCAGCGACATTTTTTTCTGGTGTAAACATTCCGTTAAGCAGCCATTACACAAATTCCGTGCAATTTGTTTTACATGGAGCTGCATCTGGAAATATTAACAAATGTACTTCCGTGTTGCCAGGGGGCGAATCAAGCATTTAGATGTTGTGACACTCCTACGGAAGATCTCGCCACCGCTGGGCTTCGGCAAACTCTGTCCACATCGAGTGGCATGCAAGGTAAGTCAGATCATGCATGGACATCCCATTGCTATGGTGTTTGCTGCTTAACCAGAAATTCCCTGAAGAGCAGTATTCAGCAGGGATAGAGTTAACCTTCACACTGCTGAATAAAATCCAAGTGTTCTATTTCTGCATGTGATCGGGCAACTTAAGTCGCCTTCAGCAGGGAGAGGGTTAATGGATGCATGTTCGATAGGTAGTACAGGTACTAGAAATATCGAGATCAATAGCCAGTGCAAGTCTGGTATAATGTTATTTCCGGTGACGGGTTAAATACGTCTGGATCGTGACGTTTGTTTGTGACGTCATAGTGGATTTTTTGTGCATTTAGATTTTAGACCAGTTTATGTCACCAGATATTGTGTATACTTGCACTTCCTATTGAACATTTGTCCCAGGAACTGGTTCCTTTGGAGTCCTTTTCGTGGAACAACTAGTCGTCTTGGAGAACCTATGATAACTCATTAATTCCAATTGAGGCAAATTTCCAAGAGCTTGTCCTGCAGTTAACAGTTGCTATACTATAAGAGAACATTCAGAAACTTTGGTGTAATATATCTGTAATCGGTGTTCATTGTTTGGCGCATGAAGACCAGGGCCCAGTTGTATGAAAGTGCCGTTAACTAATGACGTCATGATGCATTAGTTAATTAGGGGATAAAGGTCTACTGTTTGGAAATCAGAGGGTATCAATCGTAAATCGATACAGTCTAAATTTGAATTTAACACTGAATGACACGTTAATGGAACATTAGCGCTTCATACAACCGGGTCCATGACAATAACTTTAACTTTCAGTGGACACTTTAAAAAAAGAAGACATTTAAAAAAAAATATATTTAAAACTTTTTTTGACTTGGCAATAACTTTCTCCCTTGACTCCTCCACAGCGTCTGGTGAGCATGAACATGCCTCTGAACAGCGACGGCACGGTGATGTTCAACGCCACGCTGTTCGCGCTGGTACGGACGTCGCTGAAGATCAAGGTGGAGGGGAACATCGACACTGCCAACGAGGAGCTGCGTGCCGTCATCAAGAAGATCTGGAAGCGGACGAGTCCTAAACTCCTCGACCAAGTCGTTCCACCAGCTGGCAGTAGGTTTTTTCCTTTTTTATCATCGCCGAGTGCACCCCCTGTGGGCCATCTCAGTACAGCAGGGGGAGATAACTCACATGTGTCGTGTCGTGGTTGGACAGGTCCGTGCATACCAAGATCTTTCGTATCGATGCTCAGTTGTAGTTCACTTTCGAATTTAGCGGAGATATAATTTATAACATATTACATTTTTACGATTTGTTTGGTTAACGGACATTTGAAAATCTTTTCAAGGTATATGTATTTCTGAAGTAATATTTGACGATAATATCGTATGAATTATTGATTTATTATTGTAATTTGTGAATGATTACATGTTAATGAGTGTTGGTGTCATTCTGCGAGGATGTGAACTTTGTCGTCTGCATTATTATAAAATTCCATATCAAAGTCAAGGTTATACTTGGTTGCAAAGATCAGTATCTTAGATATCCTCCTGCATTTACAGCTGATCACGGCAGAAACTATAATAGCAGTTGTGTACAAGTTGTTGTGATATTTATTTCAAGGTCAAGGTCAAGGTCACAGAATATTAGGAGTTTTAAAAATTATTCTCTGTTTTAACTGTACTCTAACTGGGGTGCGTTCAAAGACACAAGGGCTGAGTAAGCCGCTTAGCTAAACTGGTTCCCTGTCTCATGTACGGTTCATGCCACTCCTGGGACAGTGACCAGTTTAGTAAGCCACTTGCGTCTTTGAACGCACACTTGGTTCCTCAACGGTATTACTGATTTTTATATCGAAATTTGAAGTAAGATTTTCAGATAAGCTTAGTTTATGATTAGTGGTATATTACTTTAAAGATCATTGTAATATTTAATGTATTGAGTCAAAGAAAATTAGTTGGATATTATCAATAGTGGTGGTGACAAACACACTGAGTTATCTCCGTATGGTACTCTTTGCCGCGCTGTCTGAGATGGTACTTGACCAATGATGATTTCTCTGTGCACAAGAAAACTTGCTCCGAAACACAAAACAGGATAACTAAGTATATCATTCTTGATTGTTCGTGTTACCGGGAGGATAACAAAGTATATCATTCTTGATTGTTCGTGTTACCAGGAGGATAACTAAGTATATCATTCTTGATTGTTCGTGTTACCAGGAGGATAACAAAGATTGTTATTATCCACCAGTGCATTCAGAGATTGTTATTTGGTTAAGAGAGTCTTCACAACGCCAAAATACCGAAATACATATCTGAAAATTGTGACGCGTGATTTTGATACTATTACATAGTAAATTGCTGCATATAGGTGAAAATTTCCTTTGGTAATTTTAAGCATTAATTCACATGCACACAGACACACACACACACACACAGACACACACACATCACACACAGACATACACACACAGACATACACACACAGACACACACACAAACAAACACATACATACACAAACACACAAAGACACACACACAAACACACATCACACACATACAAACACATACACACTAACACACACACACACACATACACAAACACATACACACTAACACACACACACAAAGACACACATACACACACACATACACAAGCACACAAAAAAAAAACACATACACAAACACATACACAAACAAACACACAAACAAACAACACACACATGCACACAAACAACACACACACGCACACAAACAACACACTCACACACACACACACACACACACACACACACACATTCAGTAAATGATAACGAATTCCAAATTGCGACATGAATGGCGTTGTGTGGACTCGACTTTTGAGTGCAGTTTCACCTGATAGCGGCCTCTTGAGGCGAGATAGCGACACGCTGGCGTGTGGTGGTGTACAGGTATTGCACGTCGTCCTCAAAGCTCCAGGACGTGCGCGTCTGCCCCCAGCTGCTCTCAGTACCCACCCACAATGCAGTGCGGCAGGAAGCCGTGACGATAGCAACCGTGGTATTTAGAGCAGCTCCGGGTAGATTATGTGTATATACGTACATATATACCCTGCATTTTTGAGGATGACTTCTTATCTGCTGAATATTGTGAAAATTGCTGTTTAATCCTCTCCATGCTGGAGGCAACAGGAGATGCTCTAAAGAGCTGTGTCTGTGCCTAATCTAGCATAAAAATATAAATTTAAATTTGAAAACAACAAAATTTAAATGATGATATTAATTTTATTAAATAATTTTATTATTTCATTCTTATTCTAGGCAGATAAGAGGTCAAGAAATAGCTTATGTATATTATGGGGAAAGATTTAACAAACAAAAAATCGAGTAATACGCAGAAATTCAGTGTTTTATACATCACTGGCCAGTGACGTTTGTAATCAACACTGTTTAATGCTGAAATACAAGTTGTTATATCTTCCCCTCCAACATACATGGTGCTAGATATTGTAATCGTGATGTAATATACGCTTTAGATAGTAGACAAGCTCGCACCACCAAACTATGATTACATTGTTACATTCACTGTTAACATTGCTAATTTATCGTGGGAAATACTCATTTATTGTGAATTTTTATATTTATTGTAAAAGGTGATCAATGATTGCAAAATAATGCTTATTAATTGTAAATAATGCTCATTTATTGTAAAATATTGCAAATTAATTGTAAATATTTCTCATTAATTGTAAATATTGCAAATTTATTGTAAAACATTGCTCAGTTTTCAAATTTAGAAATATGCTGGTATTTTATATTCTGATAGCGATGATACCGTAATCACCTGTAGTAGAAAGTAGCAAATAGTCCATCTGTTACGTGTAGTCATGGTTTGGTGGTCGACCGCAGTTCTCCCATATATATATTCCTGTGGCCAGCATGTGGCCAGCATGTTACCAGTGGCATGTTACCAGTCAACAGACAACTCCAATTTAGGATTGTACTTGCCCTGAAATCACAAATTTACGTTTTTCGACCATGTCACTGAACATAATGATGTAAACATATAAATCATGATTATGTATTTATTTCTAGTGGTATGCATTTACAATTATCATCCGGAGTTGTCTCGTGACCGGCAGTGACACCTGCATTGTCTTCTGCAGTGATCGTACTGAACTTGTCATGACAGTGACTCACGTTACCATGACAATATTGATATATATTACCATGACATTAATGACACATTGTTTTCAGGTTACAAACATATTTTATTGTGTAATTTCACATATTATTAAATATTAAGTTGTACAGGATTGCTAATAGAATAAATCTCTTAAGAGTATTGGTCACTATTGATTCTAGAAAACAGTAAAGCCTGGCTTGATTAGGTAACTTCTTTATTAATACTTACCTTATTGAACTATTACTGCATACATATGATATGGATTAATATGTTATTGTATCTAATAAGCAAGTATATCCACCCCTATATATCGGGATGCTTGTTCTAACTACATATATTGGCTCATATATTCAGTACATTTATTAAAACCTCTCTGTAACCACTTATAACCATCGCTGTCAAATCTGTGGCTGACAAGCGCTATGTTAACTCCTAAAGTGTCCATCAACCCTTCAGTTTGTCAATCACAATGCGTTAGTGAAAGAATGATGGGAAATATTTTTCAGTGATTTTACAGTGATCCCTCAATATAACGCTGAAGTTGGGAGTCCATGACATGCCACCCGCGTTATAATACCCGCATTATATCAACAAATATAATTAAAGAAAAAAAAGATTTAACAAATCTTTTTATTTTTTTATTTTTTTAATGGGGTCCACGTTGGACCCCGCGTTGTATCTGAATCCGCGGTGCATTGAAGGGCGTTATATCGAAGGAGCACTGTATGTACATTTTTAAGGGTATATGTTACTTATATGAGGTACTAGACACTTTACAAATTAAAATTAGTGATGGTGGTTTTGGGTAGTGTAGAATGGTGTGGAAGGAAAACTATATGATGGAGATGCAGAGTTAGAAGTTCACACTCGCCCGGCGGGCTGATCCATATCCTACGGGCTAGTTAAGTAGAAATTTCATGTTTTGTTATTTATATCATTATTCGGGTGAATACATTTTAAAGTTAAGTTTTAACCCTGGAGATGGTGGTAGTGTGGGGGTGGGTGGCGGTGGGGGTGGATGGGAGTGTTTAGAATAAAGAATGTGGATATATTGGCAGTAACATGTGAGTAGGCTAGAGTGAGGTGGTAGGGTGAAAGGGAACTGGATTTCTAGATGTTTGACAGCAGTGAATATAATAAGGGGGTCATTCTCCATAGGCCCAATGTTAGTGGTGGTAAAATCTGTAATTTTCAGGGGGTCACACAGATACCTTTACTACTGCAGATTTTCAAATGACCCCCCGGACCCCTTTTAAGTTCGAACACTTGACAGTGTGGCTATCTTCAATAGAAGTATTACAACATTCTGAATTTCTGAAATTTTGGGAGGGGCTGCATATTCTTTCATTACCGTTATATCCTGTGCATAATATGTATTTTAATTTTAATCAAACCAGCTTTCACTGAATTGTGATTCACAAGACTCCTGTATATTGCTGAATTGCATACGGTATTTGTCTAACGAGGCATCCTTCTGCGTTGTTATGTTGCGACCACAAACACTGAAAACGTGTTCAAGACTAATTGTGGAGACCTGTTTTCTTCTATACAGGGGACGACGATGTGACTGTGGGAAAATTCTATGCAACCTTCCTGATCCAAGACTACTTCCGCCGCTTCAAGAAACGGAAAGAGCAGATGGTCAAGATTCAGAAGGGACAAGAGCATACCAATGCTCTACATGTAAGTAGGACAAGAGCATATCAATGCTCTATATCATGTATGTAGAGCTTGTGACATCATGTGGGCTAGTAATTGGCGGGGGTAGGGGTGTGTCTGAAATGTTTGAAATTTCATTTCTTCTTTATTTACATATATTTTTAAAAAAAGCTAAATTCATTCATCAAAAAAAGGTATTTTATTTTTGTTTGTGTTAAGATAAATCATTTAATGATTCTGTTAATGATAATTTACCCAAACTAATCTTTTTGAGTTATTGACAAATGGCAGCCATTGTATTTGTGTAACTGGCTGTGAATATCAACACATTCTCTATTTCACTCAAAGTGTAAAGAAATAAAATATTTGTATTCCTGATGAAAGAAAAGCCTATATTCTCCTTATATGTAAGCATTTTATTGAAATATGTATGATGTTTATGTGATACTTTGAGCATGTTTAATATGAAAGAAACATAATATGATGACCATACTATATTTATATGTATGCTTTGAACATGTACAATTCCTATTATGCTCAGAATATCTCTGAAATATCTCTGAATTATCTCTAGAGCTGCTATCTCCTATCAGTGCATGCTAGTGGCTTCCTCCGATCTCAACTAACCTAGCTTTCGTCTTCTACAGAGATAACTAGCCATGTAATACTAGTGGTTGCCATGGTTATCCATGTAATACTAGTGGTTGCCATGGTTATCCATGTAATACTAGTGGTTGCCATGGGTATCCATGTGATACTGGTGGTTGCCCATTGGTTGCCATGGTTATCCATGCAATACTAGTGGTTGCCATGGTTATCCATGTAAAACTAGTGGTTGCCATGGTTATCCATGTAATACTGGTGGTTGCCATAGTTATCCATGTAATACTAGTGGTTGCCATGGTTATCCATGTAATGTAATACCAGTGGTTGCCATGGTTACGATGCATTTCATCTCATCTCGACATACTTCATACACGTAATGTTCATTTTTTCTCTTGTCACAGTGTTGTTATATTTTATATAAATATGTGTAGTCAATACTCCTTCCATTTATTTACTAGATATTGTGCATACGTAGATCTTGCTGTTAGATTTAGTGCATCGCTGCTTGCAGGTATTCAGTTCAATTAATTACCATACCTCTTCATTTATATCCATCACTTTATTCAATGTACATTATTTGACATTTATTAATTACGGTATTTTACATGAATTCACAATGACAAGTGTATTCGCATTGTTCAGGCTAAACCAACTTGCCGAAAATATTACAATTCCCATTGAAATGTAATCAGAATTAATTAATCAGACTCCGGGGTTTTCTCAATAATTAATAACTTATTTCAGAATAGATATAAATTCATCAAGGTGAGATTTAAAAAGTTGCCGTACACATTTACGGAACCTGGTATTTTTTTTATGAATTTGTTACAAGTCACCCATTTTCATTTATTTATATGTTTAGCCTTTAGATCAACAACCCAAGGTAGTTTAGCATGAAAGGGAAACTAAATGTTTCCCTCAATAAATACTACCACATCCAAACAGCATGGTGGACATTGCGATGTCTTTAAACCATATACCTTGTCTTTAAACCATATACCTTGTCTTTAAACCATGTCTTTAAACCATATACCTTGTCTTTAAACCATATACCTTGTCTTTAAACAAATATCCAACATTAACTTTGTGATTCTGTTCCATCAGCACAAGTCGACTCTAGCCTAAAATTTGTTTTAGTTTGTGAGACACATAATGTACACTCATAGTTTTACTATGACACATTATACAGATATACTAACGTTAGCCTCTGTAATTGGTTATTGCTTGTAGCTTGGCAGTAGGGATCAGTGAGGTTATGTCGACATAGTAAAACTGTGAAGACGTAGAAGTACTTTGTCGATTTGTGCTAATGGTAATATAGAATTTTCACTTCTCCAGTGGGAAATATAAGAAATGTTATCGTTTTATTAACGATTATGACCCTGCATGAGAATGACCCCCCGACCCCTTTTGATGCCCAACAGGTTTTCTGTATTTTCTTTAAACTATCTTAACACACCCTCGATCCAGTGATGTTAATATTTCCTCCGTGCATGTAAACCCTCCCCTCTACTTGACAACCCCCCGCCCCCTTCCCGGCACCCAGTTAACAATAACACAAACCTGCTACCAATAGAACAGCTTATGTAGGCTGCAGTAGGTTAGATCACCTAGAAACTAAAATAGAACCGTAGAAATAGAACTCGCACACAATGCTAGAGTGGTCTCATCCAAGCGTAGGTGCAGAAATGTGCAGTGTGTCACCTAGATGTGGTTTTCTTGCTTGAACTTTGACTGCTTGAACTTTGACCTCTTGAACTTTGACCTCTTGAAATATGACCTCTTGAACTGTGACCTCTTGAACTTCTGTCCTGTTTTCTTCGTGTTTTGTCCGTCTTTCTGGGCAGTTCTATAACCTACAGACACGGCCTCTTATCTCAGTAGACGCGGATGCAGGTGGCCTTCTACCGATGTTGTCGTCGTTGTTCTTTTAAGCTGCTTCTTCTTGTATCTTTCGGTGATCTCTCTGGAAATGTCATTCCTACGTTGAAACAGACCAGGTTTCAGCGGCCACTGGGTTGTTCACAATGCTTCTATTCATTCAAGTGGAAAGAAATATATTACTTTTTGGGGGTTTTTCAAAGTTTTTACGAAACTACAATTCACAGTTCAATGATTCCTAACTGAGGGGACACCAATGGCCTAACATAGCGGTTGTGTTCAGCTGATTATTATAAATCTCGGATCAAAATAAAAAACGATAATAGAGTTGAAACTAGAAGGAGCAATTTTGCTTTACCATTTTGAACATTTCCCACCCGGTGAATGGTTTTCTTACAATTGTAGAATATTTGTGTGTGGTCTGGGTTCTTTAACGGTTAAGTTTGAGTTCTGTGTAAGTGCTATAGTTCTGACGGAAGATTTGATCTCGTGTGAGAAGTTACCATGGGAATAGGCCCCATTGACGTCTATTGGAAGTGGGTTTGAGCAACAGTTGACAGTTGATTATTACAAACCAAATATTAAATAATAAGTTAAATCACTTCTAGGTTCCATGTAGTCAAATCCATTAAAAAACGTTCTGTATACTGGCCAATACCCGGTACATATGTTACAATTAGTGAGAATAGAAGTTTTATGATTTAGGATATACTGCGAATATTCCTGAAGTGTTCCCCCCCAATCTCTATGGATGCAGTTGTTAAACTAACCCACTAGCATTAGTATCTTGTACTATCCTGTCTGTTCCCTAGCAACAGGCCAGTGATGCATTTGTCTTCTAGGCACTTCTCTGTATCCTAGCAACAGACTGGTAATGCCTATCTGTATCCTAGCAACCGGCTGGTAATACGTTTGTCTTGTAGGCGGGTCTGCGTGCAGTTCACGACCTTGGTCCGGA
Organism: Lepetodrilus elevatus; assembly: GCA_034780755.1. Lineage (NCBI taxonomy): Eukaryota > Metazoa > Mollusca > Gastropoda > Lepetellida > Lepetodrilidae > Lepetodrilus > Lepetodrilus elevatus. The sequence goes on along the minus strand of JAVCKZ010122675.1, from coordinate 20,354 downwards.
AATACGACGAGCGATATCAGGAAATTTGGATGATGAAGAATTCTTAGAAAAAGATATTGAAGAGCCTATGCATAGGGTTGGTAATGTTTGATCTTCGTCGTTTGACATTAAATCTATACATGTTCGAGGAAAAAAATGGTATAATTATTATATTAGAACAATAAGTTAAATATGAAGATGTATTTTCTATACCCAAAATGTTAGAATCATGTAGATAGAACTAAACCGTTGTGGAGATGATTTGTAATCCAAGAGAGTATATTGGTAATTATATCTAACATCCTGATTAACAATTAATGAAAACTACAAGTGTCCATCTCCCCCCTTCTAATTAATTACATTTATTTTTCTGATTAACGGAATCTTCCCTAATTAGTCCTTGATCCGATACACAATGTTCAACTTCTGTCTCGTCAGTAAATGCAAAATATATATTTTGTCTTTGCGTAAATTATTACTTTGATCGTTCCGTTACTGTGAATAACGATACTTTTAAAACTGATTGTTGTACAGTCATAGCATTTTTAACAACAGTTTTAAGTTTAGCATGAAGCTGGTTAAAGTATGTTATTTGTTATTCTTCATTTCGACATAGTAGCGGCAGTGATCATCTGCCATCGTTTCTTCATCCCCAACTTTCAGTTATTATAAGTATTGTGAGTTTGCGTTTTCATCATGTGGAGTCGTTTACCGAGTGGCGTCGAGCTGTCTTCACCTCGCTTTCAATGATGCCTATTAGGCGCAAGGAACCACTCTATTCAATATTTCCATTTCAAATTTCTTATTTAAGAAATCTATTTGATAGTCTGTGCACATTTTCAATGTTAAATCATCTTTTTCTGATTTTTATTTTTTTCTGATTTTTGTTTGAAGTTGTTTCTGACTGTTGATTTTCAGAGAAATCACGGTCTGTTTGGTAGTGTGGTGAGTGCAATAGCGGGCTACACGCGCCCCATTCTTCCGTTCTTGAACCGCACGCAGTCGCTGAAAGGCAAACCGGGTGGCGAGGAGAACCAGAAGGTCATGCCCGTCAATCCCTGGAACGTCGCCAACACCAAACTCCCCAAGGAGAACATCAACGGGAATTTGACCTCGGGGTCATGCAACCACCTGAACCTGGAGAGCAGGCCTCAGATGAACCACACGCCGTCGCCCCGCCCCTCTCTGAACATACCACCAGAGCCCCTGGATCAGCGGCGCGACAGTCAGACCAGGTAGGTTGAGAGTGATCTCCCTTGGCTGAGTTGTACAGCATAGCATGGAGTTGGATATTACGATAGTTAAGAAACGCTTATCTCCCTTCCCCAGCAAGAAATGCATGTAACACGATTAGATTGCTTGAAAGAAATGTTCAGCCATGGAATTTTTGCAGGATGTCAATTTTGACGCAGCATGATTGATTTGTCAAGAAAAAACATCAGTTGTTATTATTGATAATTCTGGAATTTAACGTGCTTTCGTAAGTTCGTAAATAAATCCTGATGCATACCGGGACACTCAGTTATGTAAATGACTTTGTCTTCCTTTCCAATCACACAAATCCTCAGTGATGTGACTGAGACATCGCAGTCGGAACGAACAGCTTCTGACGTCAGGTGAGAGTTATCTCCCACGATTGCTCGACATCGACTTCAGTTCTGTTTTGACCAACTCCGCATGATGCGATCGCTTTCCACCGGAGCTCCGGAAAGACGATTGCTCGTCCCCCATTTTCTTCTGTTCCTTTACCTTCGACACTTTTACCGCCTCCAGTTTCCTAATTAACCCTCTCCCTGCTGAAGGCAACCGGAAATGCCCTAATTAGCCGTGCTTTTGCCTAATCCAGCAGGGAGGGGGTTAACCATGCCCATGCTGGATTAGGCACAGACGCTGCTCCATAGGGCATCTCAGGTTGCCTCCAGCATGGAGAGGGTTAATTAAATGGACAAGTATCACGCCTTCTGGCAGTGGTGGGAAATTAATTTTCATTTATGAAATTGGCGAAATGGCGTTAAAGTTAAGTTCTAATTGGAAATTTGTGTCACGTATAGTTTGATGTATTTCTTTCCATGAACTTTTACATAAATGTTATTTTAAGGGGCGAAAGGTTATATTTACCTATGAATGGCCCCAGAACGTGGGCTATCTTTGGCCAATGACTTTTTTTGGGGAAAACAAAGAATAACTAGAATATATCTGATGCTCATTAGCGTTCCAAAGTTGAAACCAAGGATAAATAACTAACTGAAGATCTTGTAGATTGGAACTTCCATGGGTAGAGGCAACATTAACTTTGTTTTGACATTGGCAAGATTAAATATCAGGTTATAGCTTAGTAGGTATAGCATAGATATTAACTGTGTTGTGGTATATAGGTGTGATATTAGTAAGATTAACTGTGTTGTGGTATATTGGTTGGTTATATTAGTAGGATTAATTGTTGTGGTATATATGTGGGCGATATTAGTAAGATTAACTGTTGTTGTGGTATATAGATGGGTGATATTAGTAAGATTAACTGTGTTGTGGTATATAGGTGGGCGATATTAGTAAGATTAACTGTGTTGTGGTATATAGATGGGTGATATTCATAAGATTAATTGTTGTGGTATATAGGTGGGTCATATAAGTAAGATTAACTTGTTTTTGTATAGATGTTTAAGGACAAAGTAATTTTAATGTGAAAAACTAATTTTTGAATGGAGGCCGTTGCAGTGTTAATACTAAAGTCGGAGATTATGTTTCCTGCGGCAGTACGAGTAAGTGGGTCCGTCGCTGTTGAAGACTGATGGAGGTCTGGTGGTGTTTGTTCCAGTGAGGTCTCCTCTCCAGAGGAGGAGGAGGAGGAGGAGGGGGAGGAGGAGTCAGAGATTGAGGAGGGGTTGGAGGGTGAGGATGGGGAGGAGGGACTGGGGGGTGACTCCGACCTTGAGACGGTCATCACCCAGTCGTCGGCCATGACTCCCCAACCTCTCGTCCTCGGTGATCACGTCATACCTAACAACCGCGTCCACTGTACGAGCCCCCCCGAGATGACCAAAAAGCATGGCATTTACATCTATCGAGAGTGAGTGTGCTCCCCCTGCTGTTAACATAGGTAGTGCTCCTTTCTAGCTGTTCTGTCCGTACTTTCTGTCCCGGACATGCAGTTACACGGTTCTAGCTGTTCTGTCTGTACTTTCTGTCCCAGACATGCAGTTACACTGTTCTAGCTGTTCTGTCCGTACTTTCTGTCCCAGACATGCGCAGTTACACTGTTCTGTCCGTACTTTCTGTCCCAGACATGCAGTTACACTGTTCTAGCTGTTCTGTCTGTACTTTCTGTCCAAGACATGCGCAGTTACACTGTTCTGTCTGTACTTTCTGTCCGACGCATCCGCAGTTACACTGTGCGGTGTTGATCCTTTGTAACTGCACATGTCTCGCACAGAAAGTACAGACAGAACAGCTAGAAAGGAGCACTACCATATACTTATTGTTCACTTCCTTCTAACAAGCAGCATGTTAACATTTAGTTTTAAAGCCGGTTTTCCTCCTCTTTGAATTGAATACCCATTTTTTCCATCCCGAGTGATTCTTAATTTTGTATTCACATTACTTTTCAGAATATGTATGCAGATTGAGATTCAATTAATAATTTTTATTTCGTGTGAATTAGTTTTCAAATAAAATCTTCGATTAATGAACTCTACAAGATGTTTTTTTTCATGTTTGGTAGTCGTTATTTAATACGTATCTTCCTCCTGAAGCCTACCACAGGAAGACAGCGATTTCGAGCGCGAGCAGACGCCACCCACGCCGCCGCCTCCCAGGAAGTTGAGCCGGCGCGGCGCCTCCTTCAAACTGGCCTGCATCGGGAAGCAGGACAGCGACGAGAACCCGCTGATGAAGAAGGTGGTGGCGGAGCCCCTGCGGTTAGCGCAGGCCCAGGTAACCCCCCAGGTGAAGGCTTTTACTTGCTAGAAGTGAGTGTGTGCCTTGCTAGCCATTCCAGTGTAACCGTCCTGCTAGAACAACCACGGCTGACACCTAGCTTCCAGCATTGCATGAGCCTTCTCACGTACGTACGTATGTGCATTTAACAAGGGTTTTTTTAATTACCGTATTCAACGTATTAAACGCCCAGGGCGTTTAAGAAAATTGACTTGGTGGGGGGGAAATAATTCTTTTTTAAAGTATGAAAAAAAGAATTATTATTATTATATTTTTTTTTTAAACAATATTTATATCAGAAAAACTTCCTGGATCACAAATAGTAATCTTTAGATAGAATTTCCCAAATTCCAACATTAAATCCCTTGGGGTAAAAATTTGAAAAAAAAACATTTGAAAAAATATTTTTTTTCTTTCTTTTTATTAAAATGGTTAAGGGGGGGCGTTTATATGAGCAGGGCGTTTAATACATCGTATACGGTACATTATATTTAATTTTTTAATTTTTTAAATAGAACGTGGGATTGTTTTATTGAGTTGCAGTAGCTCCTAGCCGATCATCAAACATACGTCAATAGAGTTGCTGGAAGGGTCGCGGGGTAGTATGCTAGGTCACTGCAGTGCTGAGGAATCGGTTTTGTCAATGTTTGGCACGTGTCCAATGTTCAAGGTCATTATGTATCTTTTCCACGTTCCACAAATGTCCAAAGTTCAAGGTCATAACCAAACATATCTATCCGGTAATGAAGGTCAAGGTCACAGGACATATATAAATTTGCTTAGAATTAAGTTGGACAAATTTAATTTACTGACATATCATATATATTCGTTTGTCAAATTATTTAAGTTTAGATATGAAAATGCTTTGTTCAATTTGTTTTCTCGTCTCTGCAAATTTAAGTAGTGTTCTGTTTTCATGCTAGTCAAGGTCAAGGTCAAGGTCTCTTCAGAGTTTACATATTAACTAAAATCAATTGGATAAATAATTATGAAATCTGGCACATAATGTATTATTGATGCAAAGGACATTTCTACAGTCTCCCTGCTGGATTAGACACAAGCTCAGATCTTTAGGACATCGTCAGTTGCCGCTAACACGGAGAGGGTAAATTAGATCTGTCAACAGGATAATACTCGATATGAAGTAATTGAATACAATTAAAAAAAATATTCATCTGCAAATTGCTGATCTTGAAAGGTCATGGTGACCTACTTCTCTGAAGCTTCTGACCCCGAGATTATGAAACTTTTCTGAGTACGATTTCATACTCGACTCAGAATTCTAGTTATGGGGAATGTTATCAATTCTAGTTATGGGGGATGTCATCGATTCTAGTTATGGGGGGGGATTGAGGGATGTTATCGATTCTAATTGTTTGGGATGCTCAGTTTTTAACCCATTTACCATGATTCTAGCTTTTTCTCTTTCCTAATTCAGTTTGTTTTGGTCACTTTTTAGCAGCATATTTTGATCTTGTAGTTAACAGATTAGTTTTCCACATGCATTTTAATCTATTATTACCAATTAACATTTATGGTTTATTAGATATTGTAGACAATTAGCAGTTTGAGCTTGTGACTATCATTAGCTGTTCTGGCTTGAATTAATAAAAATGCTATTCTGTTAGTACAATCTAAATTTTAATATGATCATTAGTGTTAGTATAGTTAGATATTTTGTATATACAGTAGACCTTGCATGTAACGTACTCATTGGGACTGGCTATTTTTGTCCGTTATGTGCAAAGTCTGTTTTACGCATTTGCCGTAATTAGCGTTAGACAGGACCGGGACTTCAGATTCAGTACATAGGCGAGTCTCCGGGTTATGAGAGGCCGTTATATACGAAGTCCGTTTTACGCATATGCCGTAATTAGCGTTAGACAGGACCGGGACGTCAGATTTAGTACGTTATAGGGGAGTGTCCGGTTTATGCGAGGCCGTTATATGCGAGGTTTACTGTAGTTAGATATCATTGATATTTTAATTAGGTATTATGGACTTATTGTTAGATATCTTGTATATATAGTTCAGCATCTTGGACAAATACTCTACTAATAATCAACCTAGAATCTGACAACAAATATATTAACCTTCCATTTCTTCTTGCACAACTAACTTGAATTACTAATGACTAAGTCTTCATTCATGTTTCAAGTATTTTCTAAAGGCATGTTTTAAACTACAACTCATTTGACTTTCAATTCGCAGTGATTTCTTTTTATTGCACGACCACAAGTTTGCAATAGGAGTGTTTTCTGTTTTATTCTTGAATTAAAATTTAATAATGACACTGTTATGATGTATTGTTTTTTGGGTAGTCAACAGTAGGTTTGCAAATTAATATTTGCATTGTTGCAGGCTAATGCAGTTGAAGCTAAACAGTTGTTGCCTTTCAGGCAAAGGGATCACTATGTATATTAGTATATGTGTATATATTTTGATTGTCAGAATTAAAAAAAAATTAAATAAATAATTAAGATAGTATGCACTTTCAAATGCTATTACATAATGATAGATCAGGAAATCGCTAATTTTAGTTATTTCACTAAGAATGTTTAAAGGTCCCATTTGACAAACTGAAAATGTGAAATATCTTATGATTGTACTTTGACTAACATAACAAATTGTGAACCTACTAATGTTACTAATACCACAAAGGGTTAAAGTTTTCATGTGGTACTCTGGCTAACCTTTCAGCGTTGTAATGTGTTAACAGGCAATGGCGATCGCCAGACTGACCCCTGAAGGTCACCATCACCCGTCGCAGTACCCGAACGCCGTGCGCACACCGTCGCCATCGTCACCCAGCTGGAACTACCTGGCACCAGGTGAGCTGAAGGGGAGGGGCCATCTGGGGGGGGGGGGGAGGGGCCATCTGGGGAAAGGGACCGTCTTGGGGAGGGGCTGTCTGTCGGGAAGGGCTGTCTGAGGGGAGGATCAGCTGAGGGACAACTGACACGCCCATGTTTGTGTAACACTGAGGTGCACAATATTTATGCGCCAAATTGTGTTCAGTTGTGTTTTTACGAGTCCATCGAAAAATAGCCCTTATGCAGGGTTTTATCAAGATTTACAAATCGAGGAATCCAAATGAAAGACAAAACATTACTTGAATTCAACTTCATATTATTAATTTAGCATAATTATTTCCCCTTGTGCAATATACTTTTGGGGGTCAAATATTTAGGTATTTAATTTCAATGTGAAAACCTGTATAGGCGCTGCAAGTGGGTCAAATTCTATTTATAGACATACGGTACCTAGTTTACTGATTTTGGTGATAAGCGTGTAGGTGAAATGTGCATGAATATTGTCTTATTTACGTACCTTACGTCACCTCACGATTTATTACCCATGAACCATGCTGAACAACATAATTCATCTCTGAATCAAACAGAAATTTAAGGAAACGATCCTTTGTAACGTCGTATTAAGATTTTCTTTGAATTTGTAGTCAGTTCTATGCATAGATTTCTGTTAGCTTATCACCGGAATTCCTAATTTAAAATGATACTCTTCGAAATTCGATGACCCACTTGCAGCCGCTATTGCAGTATGGGTTTTGTTTTCATATCTTTACAACGTATACAGCCCCATGTTTTCATGCCCTTTTTCTACACATATATTTATGGTCACAATGTAGACAAAGGATAGTGTTAGAAGGCTTATGCCATCAGTTCTAGATGCAAGTTCAACAAGAACCAGTGTGTCCATTTTTAAAAAATATTTGGTTTGGAAAGTATAAGTTCTTTGGACTTATTCAACCCGTATATTCGAGACTTGTTTGTTTACAGTAGTCAATAGTCATGTTCGACATTAAAAAGTGTGCGTTTTTGAGTGAGATCTTTGCTTTTGCTTTCATACCCCAATTTACATTAATTAATATGTTAACATGATAATATCCTAACATACCGTATTCGATGTAACAAACGCTCGTCGCGTTAAGAAAATTGACTTGGGGGGTGTTTATTGAAGTGTAAAAAACCTGAATTTATTTGTTAAAAAACAATATTTATATCAGAAAAACTTCCTGGATCACAAACAGTAGTCTTTAGAAATAATTTGATTGGGGAAAAAAAGTTGAAAAGAAAAAAAAGTTGGAAAAAATAATTTAATTGGAGAGAAAAAAATAAAATTGAAGAAAAGTAAAAATATTATTATTAAAATAGTTAAGGGAGGCGTTTATTGGAGCAGGGCGTTTAATATTATGTCGAATACGGTAGTAACAATTCAAGATAAGGTCACATTTACCTCATTCCAATACCATACTTGAATTGACAAGTTATTAACAATCTCATTTTCGTCCTTGCTTTTTCAATCTCATTCGTGACGTATTGGTCATAAGAAAATTAATGGATCTGTTTTTTTTGCGCATGCATTTTTTTACCTGCCCTTTAGCTCTAGAATTTCTTTAAAAAATGTAGTAAATAACAGCAACATATCAGAAAAACTTAGGTATTTGAAAGAAATAAGTTAAAGGAACATTGTAGATATTTTTGAAGTTACCATACAGTATTATATGGAAAGCGATAGAAACATCAATTTATTTGGTCTTTGGTTTATTTGCTTACGGTATGTGTTTGTTTAGTTTCAATTTCATTTTTTTTCAATTTGATTACATTTGCAAAATGCGGAAAAACTTTGAAATACCTTTGTCGAACTTTGTAGGTGTATTTAGGAGTCTACAGGAGACTAAAATAACGTCATTTTAAAAGTAGTTTTCTCAGGTTATGATTGATAATTTAGAACCTATTGCATTCAGGGATGATACAAATTGAAACAAGACAGAATAATATTTCTAATGAATTATTTATCATGAGGGTATATTATGATTAAATAAATCTAAAACGTATTGAATAAATATTAGGATTTAAGATAGTTTTTTTTAACATAAACTGAGGCCCATTCCATAGAACAATCGTAGCGCTACAAGAGTCGTATCTCCTGTACGTTAACATGGAACCGCTAAGGAGGAACGACTCTCATAGCGCTACGATTGTTCTAATGAACAGGCCCCAGGGCCCGAGATTACGAAACTTTTCCGAGTACGACTCCATACTCAACTCAGAATTTTGTTCATAAAACGTCATTTGATGTCATAACCCTACTCACACAGCATACTCAGGGTATGACATCACGTGATGTTTTATGAACAAAATTCTGAGTCGTACTCAGAAAGTTTCGTAATCTCGGGGCCTGGTTTCTTCTAAATGTATTTTTTATTTTTGTATGCAAACCTTTTGGAATTTCTATAAGTTTACTGGAATCAAAAGACATTAACCCTCTCCATGCTGAAGGCAACCGAATATGCCCTACAAAGCAGTGCCTGTGCCTAATCCAGCAGGGAGAGGGTTAATGCTTCAAAACAGTTTTGTGAGTAGGCTCTAGTTCATCAAGGAGCATTTCCAAGCTAAGGTGTTAATAATTATGCGTGTCCATTGTATCAACAACTTGGATTACCTTGCTAAAAGAAAGTGTTCATCACCATGCTAAACGAAAGTGTTCATCACCATGCTAAACGAAAGTGTTCATCACCATGCTAAAAGAAAGTATTCACATTTCTTTTTTTTTTCCTTGCAATTTCTGCGTCGGATAGGCGGTAAATTCTTGAACTTTTTCAAAAACTGGAGAAAGGATCGAGTACGAGGTAGGTTGGTAACGAGCATGTGTTTGAACTATATATATATATAGGCCTGCTGGTCTCGCTTTGTGTAGTCATAGCAACCGCTTCTCCTAGCAACCGTCGACCAATCAGCATTGCCAGTGATCACATCGTCTCATTGCATTGTACTCACACTGACGACATCACATGATTAGTAAAATATTAGACGACATCACATGATTAGTAAAATATTAGACGACATCACATGATTAATACCATGTTAGACGACATCACATGATTAGTAAAATATTAGACAACATCACATGATTAATACCATGTTAGACGACATCACATGATTAATACCACATTAGACGACATCACATTGGGCCGAGATTACGAAACTTTCCGAGTACGATTTCATACTCAACTCAGAATTTTGTTCATAAAACGTCATGTGACGTCATCTGAACACAAACGCACTGAGGCTATGACGTCACGTGACGTTTTATGAACAAACTTCTGAGTTGAGTATGAAATCGTACTCAGAAAAGTTTCGTAATCTCGGGGCCGGATTAATACCATGTTGGGACTTTTATACATCGAAGTGTTCTTTCTTTAAGGGGCTTATATAACACTGAGTTTATTCAGCACAATAGACTAGCATGTAGCTAGGTGCATAAAACATTGCCTTGATGATGGTGTTAGACATTGCAGCTCTCAAACAAGCTGTTATCTCATGTTAACTTTATTAACGCTATGTTAATCGCCAGTTTAAGTATTTATTCATTTATGATATATCTCTTTATTCTGGAGCACGTGTGTTTTATATTAATACCATTTACAGCAACAACAAAACTTTCAGTATTATCAACCCGTCGGTTATCAATATTTATAAATGCATGTCCTAATAAAGTTATCAGTACTGTGATTGGCTAAAGTAGGTAAAGCAATCGACCAATCGGCATCGAGAGAGCAGGAATGGCTAATGTTGTTTAGTTTGTCTGCAGTTGGCCTGCTTATTATTCAACGAGGTAACACGTTCTAAACACGTTCTAAACACGTTCTACTGTTGTGGCTTTTGCTATGTTGTTCGGTTCATTGGCAGACATTTTGGTATTTTTTTCTACAAAGACGTCAAAGACAAGATATTGCATGACTTTCAAATAAATATTTTATTTGTTGTTGAAACTGTCCATGAAAATGCTATTAAAAAGTCAATTTCGATCAGATATATTTGTTTTTAGACCGTTAAATGGGCAGATTTATATTTGTCATAACTTGGAGCTTAGTCTGGGCATAGCATTGATATAGGCACTGCACTAGTTAGACTAGAAGTGGCTTATAGATATTTATCATCAACCCTCTTGTGAAGAAGGATGTATTTAAATATAATAATGTTGGATATTTTTATTAGTATTGCTATAGCTATTACTTACAAACAATATTTTTACAAAATGGAAAATAAAGGAAATTTAAAAAAAATTAAAATATTTTACAATTCAATATTTGATCAACTAATGTAGGTAGACTTGATTAGTCGTTTTGTTATATTTTAGAAAATATGGTACTAATATTACTGTTTATCATGCAATGAGCCAAGATTCAGCCTACAGATATTTTCTATATCAGTCAGAGTTTATCTGTTATGCGTGGGTGTTTGATCGTCTGTGACGTCACACAAGAAACACAAACAGCATGTGACGTCACACACAGATGACGTCGGCTTTTGACTTAGCTGTGGTCGATGTTTTTTCATTCTGCCGCAGACATTATCCACGATTAACACTTAATTTCATGACCGTCGATTAAGACTGATATTGCATGATAAAGAGATTATTACCCTTGTGTCTTTAGATACCGTCAGTATTCTGGTTTTGGGATAAGCACTATGTATTATGCTCACATAATACAATGCTTATCCCAAATGCAGGATACTGTCGGTATCTAAAGACACTCGGGTAATAATCTCTGTGAATACGTAGAACATTAACTTACAACCAATATGTTTATGATTCAAGATTTTATCAACATGGCACTAGAAATAATGGATTTTGCAAATGTAGTTAATTACTAATAACTAATAATGAATGCAGTTAACTCTTTACAACTTAATACATAATGAAATAATACATGCATAAAATACTGGCACTTTAACCCTCTCTCTGCTGGATTATGCAAAAATCACTGCTCATTAGGGCATATATGGTTGCCTTCAGCAGGGAGAGGGTTAATTGGTGTAACTTGGACACACTGAGATTTTACTTCACCCTTGAAGCACTTTCATAGAAGTTTAATCACGTTTTACTCTCACTCATTACTAAACAATCTACAATCTGATTTCATAGAGATTTATTTTTTACATATAATACTCTTACTAAACATGTTACATTGCACTTCTGATGTACTCATTACTATATCCCCCCCTTTCTTTTATCTTCTTCAAATATACACAAGAATATTATTGTTGGGGTATAATATACAATATTATTGTTAGGGTATAATATACAATATTATTGTTAGGGTATAATATAGGGGTATAATATACAATATTATTGTTAGGGTATAATATACAATATTATTGTTAAGGTATACAATATACAATATTATTGTTAGGGTATAATATACAATATTCTTGTTAGGATATAATATACAATATTATTGTTGGGGTTTTATATACAATATTCTTGTTAGGATATAATATTCAATATTATGTTTATATGACTGCTAGGTTACACAATGCTATTTTCTATTAGAGTAAGAACATAGTTATGCTGCTGTTAGGTTAGAAATATACATACCGTAATGTGGCTATATTAGTGTTAGGATAATGTGGCTATATTAGTGTTAGGAATAGAATATACCATACAATACTGTATTATGTTTGGTTAGAATTATTCCTGTACAATGTTATGTAATTATTAGGATATAAACTTACCATTAGGTTAGGAATTACACCCTTGTATTACTGTTGAAGTTAAGAATATAGAATATTATATCCTGCTTAGGATATATGCAATGTTATTTTAGTGTTGGGTTAGGATATACTAGTATACAATGCTATTGTGTTGTTAGGTTTAGGAATTATGCATTGCTATTGAACTGTAACGATAATAGCATACACTATACAGTGCTCTCTCGATATAATGCTGAAGTTGGGGTCCATGACATGCCACCCACGTATAATACCTGCGTTATATCAACGAATATAATTGGAGAAAGAAAAATAATAATAATAATTTAATTTTAATTTTTTGCGTTGTATCCGAATCCGCGGTGCATCGAAGGGCGTTATATCGAGGGAGCACTATACTTGGCAATATGATATAGCGATGCGAGCATAATACTGATATTGGATGTAAGTTTAAATTCTTTTTTTTTTACATATTCACTTCAAAATGGATCATTTTATTTATTGGCAAAGGTATCATAGTATCCATGCATCTTTCATCGTGTAATTACTTTATTGGATCATGGTATGAAATTTAATTGTACACAAGTTAGCCTTGGGTTGGTTCATGATTTGAGTTCTAAAATAATTTTATTTTGAATGGGAGATGCATGCAATATGTACAGTAATATTTATATTTAATTTAATATATCTTACTTAATTCTATGAAACTGTTTATTGCAATAAGTTAGTCTTCCTATTATATCATGATGTTATTTGAACAACATTTTCCTACGAATATGACAGAAAGGGTTTTCAATCATTTCTGAGGGAGTATTCAAATTTAGGTCGCATACCGTACATAATTACAATGGTTTCATAGTAATCATCTATTTCATTTCATTGATCATCAAACAGGGAAATACTGCACTGTGTGATCTTAGTTTTAGATAAACCTTAACCAATAAACCGTAACTGTTGCTGAAATCACTAATCGACCTACGGTAGATCTAAGTTGTATGCATAGCTCTGTTTGAGGTCATACTTACTCGTGGAGTCTCTCATCAGTTGTAACAGAATTGCCAAGTTAACCCTCTAGCTGCCTGTCAGACTGATTACAATCGCTGCTGTGTGGTGCATCTCCAGGATAGGAGTAAGGGTTAATTAAGAACCGGGGGATGGGCGTGTACAAGAATCAGATAAACTGACGTCATGGCCGTGCGTCTTGTTGGCGACTTCACGAGCGACACAGAATTAATCCGAGCGTTGTTTCCGCAGAGCAAGAAGACCCGAGACTGCGACATCGACTGTCTGACTCGGCTGCCATGGGCGACACGGCGGGTCCGGTGTACCGCAGTCTGGACCGCGGACCGCTCGTAATCCCGCAGCACGTCATCTCGCAGTATCACCCCCGGCCTGAGCAGCGGCGTGGTAGTGCCGAGCGTATGGTGGAGAATGTAAGTCTGGGGACAGGCACTACGATGTGCTGCAGAAGGGTTTAATGGTTGTTTTCAGAATAATAAATAGAGACCAAGGTATGAAATGTTTTTCTATTATATCTTTTGATCAATAGTGTAGGAAATATTTCTGAAAATAATAGCAAAATACATATAAATAATCTGAAATATATAAAGAAAGAAAGAAAGAAATACATAAAATAACTAAATAGATAAATAAATAAATACATAAATCTAAGAAATACAATTAATAGCTGTAATTTTAAATAACTAAATAACTAAATAATAACATGAATGATAAGTAAATAATAAATAAATAATAAAATATATAACTTTATAATAAAATAACTAACTATATAAATAACTAATAAATCAATACAGTGGTATTTAATAATAAAACATAATTAACCCTCTCCCTGCTGGATTAGGCAAAAGTACTGCTCATTAGGGCATCTCCTGTTGCCTTCAGCAGGGAGAAGATTAAAATAACTAAGTAAATAACTAAATAAATATTTCATAACTAAATTACATTAATTGATAACGGTATATCTTAAAATAACTAAATAAATTATAATGAAATAACTAATAAAATAAAAAATAAAAAATAACTAATTAAATAATACAAGTGTGTTAATGTATTATGTTATATGGCACTGTTTACAGGTTCTGAAGGAGGAAGGGTTAGGCAAATACCTGGACGCCAAGTGTCTGCAACGTGAGATCGCCGAGGCAACGGACATGACCCCAGAGGAGATGGACCTGGCTGCGCGGGAACTCATACGACAGCGAACCCCTCGGGGTCCGTATTACGAACATTTAGGGGGCTACAGCGCCCAGGAACTTAAAGACTACAACCAGTATTCATCGAGAGATGACCCCCGTCAGCATGGCACCCTTAATCCTCAAGGGGACGAAGAGGAATCCATAGACAATATAAGGGTACATGTCACAGCCTTATAGCAGTCGCCATCCGCCCTTGTGTGTGCCAAACAAGGGGGATAACTCTAGACACTATGTACTGGCATGTATACTAATCCTTGAGTGTGCCCACCAAGAGAGGATAACTCCAAGCACAATATGGCATGCATCGTAACCTTGTTTTTACCGAATATTACTCGACTTACCACAAGCATGTCATCCAGTGTGTGTGTAATAATAGCTAGGATGTGCAACTCAAGGGCAGACAATTCAGGATGGAATTAACCCGTGTGCATACTAACCAAAGGGGCATTAGTGTTCGCTTGTTAAACTCAGAAGGAGGCTGTGCTTACTCCTACACCTGTGTGTGCGTGTGCCAAATATTGCGAAAGGACCGAAAAACAGTGCTTGTCATTCAGAGGACGAGCCAACAGTTTCACAGTCAGCCGCGTCTGTTTGCGAGCGAGAATATGATTACCTCTTGATATTGTGAGAGTAACTACGACTTGGAGCCATTGTTTTTGTCACTTACCTCCCCCTGGCACTGTACAACTGTCCTTCACCCCTGTGGCGTTTGCTGTCCAACTCCAAACCCAGAAACATTCATCTTTAAAAGTTTTCACCTTTTCGGAAAAATAGGTTGTCCCTTTTAGTATAACATATTTGACAGATATTTGGTAAATAATTAGCAGCTCAGATGTAATACACGCAAGAAGGATGATAACAAATTTATGTACAAGACTTCACCATCCTATATCCCGTCACCAAATGTCATAATATTTTTCTCAGTCATTTTTTAAGTTTGAGAATTTCTGTGACATGGAATCAAATATATTTGCTAAATCGCCATCGCTTGCCAACAGGAAGCTGAATATTAATTGCTCTTGCATGATTTCTGCCCTGCGTAATCTACCATTCCTGTAGTTTCGCTGGAGAGTAAGGAGCCGCATCGATACCATAACCTACCATTCCTATTCTTCACGGAAAAATATGGAGCCGTATTCCTACCCTATTCTAACATTCCTGTAGTTCACTGAAGAATATGGAGCTGCATTCCTGCCATATAACTTAACAATACCAATCCTGTTGTTCACTGGCTACCCTAACCTACCAACGCTATACTTCACTGGAAAATATGAAGCCACATTCCTACCCTAACTTCCCAACCCTGTACTTCACTGGAGAAAATATGGATCTGTATTCCTACCCTAATCTACCATTCATGTAATTCACTGGAGAATATGGAGCCATATGCCACCACTTGGAACACAATAGAACTTGTACATAGTGGAACCGTGTTGGAATTTTGTTGTAGCATGCGGGGGTGTGCTACTGACACTGGAATAAACCAGCCGGATCTGGTTGTACTCGGGATATATTAATAATATTACCCAGAAATCTCTCAGTCGTTCTTCAATGCTGTGTGATTGTTGTGGTGTTGTTGTGTGTATGCGTATGCGTGTGTGCAGTAGTGGTCACCCACTGACCCACTGACCACTGCGAGTGGTCAAGCTGCACCTTGCTGACAGAGGACACAGTATTGCTGATTTTAACCGCATGTACAAATGACTTTCCCTTCATTAACAAAGCCACATCTTTAACATCTACCCCTACTTCTCACGTTCATCTTTTGGCTCAAAGACAGTTCTCGCTGGGCTCATCTCAAGTTGTTTGTGCTACATTCGTGTTGATGCCTGTGATAAAACTGTTGGTTACTTGTCTACATACTCTACATTATTTCCTGTTACAACCATCTATATACATTTATGTTCTTGTCGGCATATCTATTAATATATCTATCTATATATATATATAATATATCTTTATATCGATATCTCTCTCTTATATCACACTGGAATGTTATTTGGCTCAAACACTGCAGTGTATATTGATTGATATCTCTGAGCAGTGACCACTCCGCGTTGAATCTCATCACTTCACTTTCTCATCCACTAGTGGGAGGTATGAAGATGTTCCAACGCCTCGGAGAACTTAGCAATCCCAGCGTGTTGTCCCGAAACGGCGGCCATGTTGGATGTGTGAGGATGACGTGCGTACTCAGAGACACAAAATAACCTAAACCCATTCCGTGTTGATGCCCTGGCATTCAGCAGACTGTGACTGTGTGTGTTCAGGTGTGGAGCAGACAGATGGTGATGTTGACGATGATGATGATGGTGACAATAATCACCGTGTGAATTTGTGATTTTAACCAGGCCTTGGTGTGTGCTGGTCATGTTTACTGCCTTCAACGAAATCAAAGTCCTGCACGTATTGGTAGAGACATCTAGCTGCAGAGCTTTAGCAAGTGAGACATCTAGCTGCAGAGCTTTAGCTAGTGAGACATCTAGCTGCAGAGCTTTAGCTAGTGAAACATCTAGCTGAAGAGCTTTAGCAAATGAAACATCTAGCTGTAGAGCTTTAGCAGGTGATGTCTAGCTGCAGAGCTTTAGCAAGTGAGATGTCTAGCTGAAGAGTTTTGGCAGGTGAGATGTCTAGCTGCAGAGCTTTGGCAGCTGAGATGTCTAGCTTCAGAGTTTTGGTAGGTGAGACATCTAACTGCAGAGCTTTAGCAGCTGAGATGTCTAGCTTCAGAGTTTTGGTAGGTGAGACATCTAACTGCAGAGCTTTAGTAGGTGAGACATCTAGCTGAAGAGCTTTAGCTTGTGATGTCTGATTCTGCAAAGCTTTAGCAGGTGAGATGTCTGTCTGCAAAGCTTTAGCATGGTGAGATGTCCGACTGCAAAGCTTTAGCAGGTGAGATGTCTGACTGCAAAGCTTTAGCGGGTGAGATGTCTGACTGCGTGTGCTCATGAACCTCCAGAAGAGAGACAGACAATCAGATGATCTCACTATCTTCCCAGTGTCGGAGAGCCTAACTACTGTCTGTGTACGATGGACGATGCTGCGTATCCAATCAGTTTGTGCTATGTCTGGATGGACGTCTGGGCCCACAAACACAAATAGATCTTAGCATGAAATTGTCTCGTCAGAAAATTACCTTCACTTCTTACAAATTTACCTTCGATGTTGTAAAAACCAGTGTTGGTTTGTGAAATTAGCTCTACATGAGGTAGTAGTTTCTTAAATCCAGTTTCTTTCATATATTATCTCGTCATGTTTAAAACTTTACAACACTTTTGACTTTTGACAATCTTATGCTAAGATTTTATTCGTGCTAAATGGCCCAGTTTTGCCAATGACCTTTTCAAAGTTATTTCCAAATCCTGTTATATTTACCTTGTGATGAGGGTCTTCTCACCTTTAACCCCTCACCTGCTGAGCGCTGTATGCCACGTGCAGCTTCTAGTCTCTCTGGGTAATGTCATTGATACCTTGGTTTGAGTTTTCATACACCGTGACGCACCTTCTTCCAATCACTGAATCGGGTGCAACCATGTGGAACACTCACGCCCTAGTTTGAAATATATGACTGCATTTATACACCACTTCGTGGAGAAGGGGTTAATTAATTAATTATTAATATATTGGCTGACCATATGAGTAGCATTTAACTGATTTGTCTTTCACCTTAAGATTTTCCTCTACTCTTCAGATATTTGAATACGACTGTTTTACATGCATGTTTATTATTTATGTTCACGATTTTTACTACTTTGGAACATACCGATCATTCTTATTTATTTGTTCTGTATACTTCAGTGTCGCTGGCAATCTTTGGATGTGAAGTTACATTTGTACAAATACTCTTTGTTTTCATATTGTTTTCATATATGAAAATTACCGCAATAGTTTGAGTGCAATATTGTCAACTTGGCAAGACTCCTGGTACATACTGTATTATTTGAACTACATCTGTTTGTGATATTTTCTAGTCAGAGGTTTTGTGCAGGTTCTGTCCATGACAAGGATCCCAGATTTATTTGTTTTATTTTTATTGTTTTCCTTTTGATGTGTGCAATGTTGGCGTCCTTCAGACTGGTCCCTAACAGAGGTCGTATTACTTGTGTTTAGTGTTTTCTGCTTTAAGGAACAATCCGTTGTTTTCTTCTTGATCTTACTCTGTGTCGGTTTCTATGCATACGTTACACAGAAACTCTAATTGGAATACGATGTGGTGAGGTATTTTTGCACCAAGTTTTATAAAACTGACATATGATACGTAGAATTTATATTACATTCATAGCACCAACCGTTACTATTCCATAGTGTAATGTAGAATAGATAGTGCCCTCCTCTCGAAACAATACGAAACTTTAACAGCTATTATCATAACAGAAACTACCATATTTAGTACTTTAATGTTATTGTCCCTAAATATTCGAACACTGATAATTTTCAATTTTCGTATTTTTCTAATAATTCGAACGGCTCCAAATTTTATTATTTTCCCCTGTTCGAATAATTAGAGTAATTACGGTAACTAGGAAAATACTATTTAACAACACACGATGCTAATTAGACATATGTGTTTTGATTATGTAACTTATATGTAATTTCTTAGAAAACTATATTTCTAAATTTGATATCATCCTTAAAATGAAATTTCATATTCATATCCTCTAAAACATTGAAAGAGAACATTTTATATATTTCTATCTATCGCCGAAATACCACTGTTATCAGCTGTACAATATGTTATTTGTCTAAGATCATCTAGAGATGATATTTTTTTAACCATAAGGATATACCGCTCCAAACACTGTGAAGAGTAGGTTATATCATTAGTAGGAATATATACATATTTTGAGAAAGAAAAGAACTAGAAAATTTGGACTTTTATCAATAAAGAGGACAGCATTTATCTGAATGGGTGCTTTAAAATATTTTGATACACGTTGTCCGACGTTGGACAAATTCCCCATTCCTCTATATGCACATTTTGTATTTCCCGAGCTCTTGATCCACATTTTATGGTTTTCATCGTGAATTCACATTTTATCTCCTGCCCCGTAGTGTGTCAAAACCTGGGGGATTCTAATTTCATACATTTAACTAAAGCTGTGAATTCTCAGTTCTCACATTGTGAATTTGGGTTTCTCATTTTTGGATTCAATTTTGTTTGTGTCCCAAACAAAACTTTGACATTTTGTGTGTTTACAATCCCTTGAATCATGCTTGATACTTTTTAAAAATATAATTTAATAATAGATTAATACTTATTCTCTTCTATTGGAGGTTTGTTAATTTTTGGAGAAATTATGAGGTTACAATTCTTTTGCTGTTTTGTTAACTCCAAGTTGTCCATGTTAATCCTACTGTAACATGAAATGAACGCTGGTTGTTAAATATGCGAGTTTTCTCCACCGTTCAAAAACTAGCGTTCAATTACGTTACAGCGGTTACATCTTAAATCCAATTTTGATTCTGAATAAAGAACAAGCATTATTCTGATTGTTTCAACATTGAACCGTTGGTTTTTTTATGTATGATTTGTTTTTTTCAGCGAGTATGAGTTAACTTTGATAGGTGCAACTGAGATTATGATGCAGAGGATGAAGATTCCCATTGCCAAATGTAGATTCCATTAATTATGAACAAATACACACACACACACACACACACACACACACACACACACACACACACACACACACACACACACACACACACA
>JAVCKZ010122564.1:0-22355 GCA_034780755.1 Lepetodrilus elevatus | reverse complement strand
AAAAAACCCCCCCCCCCCCCCCCCCCCCCAACGACTATTGTGGAACTAAAGAAAATACAACTATATTATAGATCGTGCATACGTGCACTGTACGTATAGAATACTAGACTCCGCACACGCGTATGAAACAGGATTATACACCACGTTGATCCTTTGCATAAGAACAATTACAGTGCTGTAACTTCTAGTGCTGCAAGGTCTATCTCACCATCAACATGTTTCAATGATACGAACCCCGCCCATGTCTCAGTAGATACGGTTACTACATAGCTGCAGCACTCTCTGGTTAACACTATACATCGTATACATCGCTAACTTAACCTGCGACTAACACTATGTAAATACCGGGGTTACATTAAATGGACTAGAACGAATGTGAGCTAGTTCCTGTTTATATTTCACAGAAATGAAAAATGTGTTTCAGAAAATATACCGATAGCGATTAACCCTGCTGGATTAGGCACAGGTAGAGCCCTCAAGTTCAAGGCATCTCCGGTTGCCTTCAGCATTGAGAAGGTTAAATATATTTCGAAAAGTTTCCATATTAGCTTGACAAATTTATAACGCGATTGAAAATACCTTAAAGGATAACATGTAATTCAGCCTTTACATGACGTATTTCTTTAACCTTTGTGTGCCCTTATCAAAGGAAGATATCAACGCAGATAATCACAATGACGTCATCCGACAATGATATTTTTTATATCATACTGATCGTCTTTGAATACGCTGTGTCACCTTGTGGAGTACATAATACCTTGGTACAACAAAAGTGCATCTACTGCGACATCGTATCTCCGTGGACCAGTTACGTAAAAGGTGTCCATGACACCGTAATCTGACGACCCGCCTTGTTACTACTATTCAGTAAAGTCAAGGGAAATATCTGTAACGCTACTGTAGCAGTTAACACGATATATTGATGTCACTGCGTCCAAACTGATTAATAAATGTATCTACACGAATCCGTGAATGTATAACACGTTAGGTTGTTGTCATTGCTATTGACATTTGGTGTGAAACATGGACAGTTACTGCAGGCATCATTCCCTCAATAAACGATACATCACGTGGGTGTGTGTGACTGTCTATGAATGTGACATCAGCCGTAAATGCGAATAGTGCAACCATCCACAGACATTATAAACATAACGGTATTACGAACTATTCCGTTATTTTAAAATGCAATATAAACTGATGTCAATGTGTTCAATGTGCTTGCCTAATATTAATTGAAATATACTAGTAAATCTGTCTTTAAAATGTGTTATAAGCATTAATGCAAGCATTTGCTAAACCGTTATGTAGTTCTAGTTTTCATTCTTCAACTTACGTACATACTCATGGAATATCACTTTTCATTTAACAACAAAATAAAAACACCAAATGTAACAAAAGAAGAGTGGATATATATCATAATTACCAGTATACGGTGCCATACTTCATGCCATGCGGACGAAACATTAAGTTATAGGGCGTGATGTATAGCTATAGATAGGTGTGTTATAACACGTACATTGTGTTGGTGTGACCTGTCGACCAACAACTGTACTTGTACTGTATAGGAATACTGTCACAGACCAGTGATCGCTTCAGTAACGGTTTGACCAAATACCTGCACATGGAATAGATCACGTAGGTATTTACTGTACACTGCCATTAAGCTTATACCAGTATAGGAAGACCACGTACAGTACTGATCCATATACTTATCAGACGATAACGTTAAGTAGTTATACAAAGAAATAACAAATAGTGAATAAATCTGATGATATGGTCGTCTAACGATACTTGTAGAATATAAAGCATTGACCAAGGCACTGAAAACAATATTACTGTACCATATTATGGTTGTATGTTTTCTTTTATCAATACGTTCTTGTCGTCGCCGTCATCATTACAATCATTATCATCAACATCATCATCGTCGTCGTCACTAAGCATTAACTAGTTATCATCAAGATTCGACGAGCCAGTACCACACATGTTGTATATACACTCTACATAGAACCTGAAGGGTCGTACATAGTGACTGAAAAGTCAAATCTGCAGCATTCACCATAGATCACCTTCGTAAAACATAGAATATGCAAGAGTCACTAATTCTATGCATAACTCTTCATGTGCTCTGAGTGCATCCTGGAACAACCGGCCATTGTGACTACACTTAACCTCCGTCAAGCAAATACTTTGACGGATGTTAAGTGTAGTCACACTGGCCTGTGTTTCGAGGATGCTATTCGTAGCATATGAATGTGTAACGGGTTCTGGTGTCAGATGTCATTGGTAGATCTGACCATGTCCCGCTCTGGAGCCTCCACAGGAGGTCTGATGTGCTGATGACATAGCATGCAATGGTAGGACACCGGGGCATCTTTTCACGAAGCTCTCTTATCCACTAAGAGACGATGTATAAAGTTCCCTTTGCCGATAGACAATACACTGCAAAGAGGGCGCTATGGTATCCTAGCAGATAAGAGAGCTTTGTGAAAGGATACCCAGTAGTGCTATTGCCATCTATGTTTTGTAAGTACTATGCTTGCGGTCTAGCACGGCGCCATTGTCCAAGAGTTAACATTGCACCCTACCGTCAAAACATAAAACCTGAAAGTTGAATTTTCAGTGAAATATTTCATACGGTCATTAACCCTCGATAACTCCCGACTCGCAAAGAAAACAGAAAAACAAACGAAACACGAATACAAAATATACAACAGATACTACTCAGAAACTGAAATGCATTGCCACATATTGTCTAATCCAGATGACATTCTCAAATAGTTCTCTAAAAAATATTGTTAAAAAACAAAAACAAACGGAGAAGAATTCCACTTTCTTGACACACCTATCAGCTATGCCGAGTGTGGTACTTAATAACATAGTAATTGTAAACATGTGATGCTATCCGAGTAGATAATACAAATAAGTTATCGTAGGTCCAAACACAGCCCGGGGGTGTGACAAGCCATCCGTCACAACCAGCGAGCGGTGCACTGGACTGGAGTTACAACCTGCTTACGCTGACCCGAAAACGCACACCGGGTTTCTGTCTACATGACCGATGTAAGGAATTACAAATGTATACATAGAAACACATTCACTGACCAGTGTGAAAACATGTAGTTCTCCTCGCGTATGTCATTGAGAAGATGTATACTGGACACTGAAAACATACATTTCGCGGAGTAGCCTATGTCAGATGTGTTTGTGACAGTACCAGTGGTATGGTTAGTCGTTTAATGAATGCGATGACGTTATTACATGACTGAATTTCTACAAATGCAATATCGAATAAAGTACAAAGTCCATCGATCGATTTGCAAATGATATATGATATTGAGAATGAATTTCCTTGATGGTATCTATTATACACCTGCTCTCAAATCGTCTACTCAAAATGTTTACTCAGATTGTTCAATAAAATACTCTCTAGATAGTAGCTAGGTATCGAGCTATCATTATAAACAGCTGATAAAGTATTTGCAAACATTTCAGATAAATCAACTACTACATCTCAATGTAGTAGTTAGCCTCAATGTATGAAGTTGTTTCTTTGGATGTTTTATTTAGAAAATGATGTCAATCTCAGGGGCGGATTTAAGGGGGCTCACCCGGCTTGCGCCCCCCTAAAATTGGAAAAATGTGTTCAATAAACATGTATTTTGTATTATGGTGAAATTATGAGCCCCTTCTAAAATACACTTTGAGCCCCCCCTAACCTGAAAGTCTGGATCCGCCCCTGATCATTGAGAGGGTTAATTAATTGCGTGAGTGAATATGGAGTTAAAATGATTTAATATGATAATAGAACAGTTCCTCATGTAGGGTCCATTCCACAGAACAACCATAGCGATACAAGAGTCGTAACTCTTGTACATAGCGATTAACATGGAGTTGCTAAGAAGTTAGACTCTCACAGCGCTATGATTGTTCTGTTGAACTGTGGCCAGGACTTTTGGTATAATTATCCCTCTCCATGCTGAAGGCAACCAAAGGTGCCCTAAAGAGCATTGACTGCCTAATCAAGCAGGGAGATGGTTCTAAAGAAATGTAAAATTACTAAGACGAAAATTTACAAAAACTAAGCATAATAAAAAATAAACAAAACAATTTCCCAAATGTTTTTCAGAAACAGCATAACACGACATTACATTTCTCAATCCATGTCACAATCGGCAAGGAAATCACAGAGCCCCAGTGCATTTTGGGATAGACTGACCGCGTTTGGATATAATCGTGTAGATGGTATGCGAGACGAATGTGCATTACAGGGTGTCATGGTCGTACAGAGTTACACGTGACTAGGCCCCAGCAATAACGACGCTATTCAAGCCGAGTGGCCAAGTGTGAAACATGCATCATTGCCGCTGTCGTCGACATCACGACTGTCATCATATAAGTCTCTTCTTACCAGCGACACTTGTCGTGGGTGTCATTGTCTCGAGAGGGGTGTCATTGTCTCACGAGGGGATAAGAAATGCTTGCTCGTCTCTTTTTATGCCTTCTCCTTTTTTTTCTCGGTAGATGGTACTGCCGTGTTTCTTGTCAAATCCCGAGTTTCAAAGATCACGTCAGTAGCTTCCCGCTGCAGATTCTTCCGAGATATACGTAATCTCGTGACATGCATTATCTCGAAAACGTACATATCCGACTGATAAATCGTTTGGCGCGAGATTTCAGAGAGCTGCATTTGACAAGACTGATGTTGTAGCTTTCGGCTAAAGCGTGTACCCGTCCCGATGTTAAAGCTTCAAGACAAGATAAGGGCCATAAGGTATATGCCAGAGTTTGTAGCTTGTCTTACGCCAAGCACCTGCGTTACATAAATATTCATCTTCATTAACATTGTCATATCTGTACCTCTATTACAAAGACAGAAGTAAAAGTTTTAAAAAAAGACGAAAAAAGCGATAAATGTTCATGGTAAGTAGTCTTCCCAAGGACAAATGCACAACCTTACATTTATATTTATAAAGCATTTGTCTTATAGAGCAAAAGCAAAAGCGCTAGGGATTCTACTCTTTGTGTTATAATTTTTTTATATATGGTATAAATGTATAAATAAAAATGTAAGGTTAGATATACATATCTGTTCCTTGTTTATTCATTATTTGATAACGTGATATGAATAATAACAATAATAGTGCATATTTATATTATTCTTAAGGGGCATGCTCAAAGCGCTATACTATTTAAACCCTGGTCAATGGATTGGTACGCATACCTTGTACATTCTCAACTCCCTGGAGAGTATACATCCTATACCAATGAGTGATTGATTATGGCGTTTAACGTCGCTGCCGAAATCTTTCAACCATTTGCGATGATACAACCTATACTAAGATACTTGTCTGAAAACATATACCTATAACCGAGTCAGTGACACTTGACCTGTGCAAAGATGATCTAGCCATACTTGGTTACAAATGACTTCTCTGGTATTAATAACCATTACCATGAGCGACCATGCACCAGACAACCAACGGTCTCCTGTTTAACACCGATGAAGTAATTATCAGCCACAGTGATTGGAATTACCCTGATAAACGATGTTACTGTTACTAGTCCTCTTTCCCCCAGTTACTAGTACTCCGATAAGGACGCCACATTAAGTGGACTGTTTCCCCTCTAATTACTTTCCCTCGTTAGCAGATAACTTGTTAGTGTTTACTGCGGTTGCATTATGGAGGAAAAGGTCGTAGCCATTCGTTTTCACGGTGATGGTTAACTGCATTTGGTTTTCAATGAATAGATGTCAATAGTTTATATTTGTGTGTACTACATACAGTATTATTATCAGAATGGATTTGTAAGCCTCCTTTCTGCCTAAGGGCTACTAGGGGGATAGTATACAATTGACGGTTAAATACAACACAATCTTCATTATATATTTTAACTGCCGTCGTGATATATCTAATATAGTTGTATGTACATAGACATTTATTTCATTTATATTTATTAGAATGTTTTAAAATTTATTTACATGTATTTATGTTGTATGTTTCTAGGGAAATATTTATTTATTTATTTACATTTATTTGTATTTATTTATTTAATGATTTATGTTGTTTTTATTTTATTTATATACATTTTTATTCATTTATTTAATGCTGTATGTTGCTAGGGAAATATTTATTTATTTATTTACATTTATTTGTATTTATTTATTTACTGCCTTATGTTGCTATTTATTTATTTACTTTTATTTCTATTATTTATTTAATGCTTTATGTTGCTAGGGCAATATCGCGCCCATTTACGATGACTACAATGTTAAATAATATTAAACGGAACCATATAAAAACGTAAACAAATCTGAAAAACACGCCAACAAGACTCAACCAAGATATGTAAAGACAGAACGACAAGAAGCTTTCTATGATTATACATATATTCCCAAATAATTATTACCTCCTCCTCCCAAAAAAAATGAAATTTACAAAATAAAATAATACTGTCCTTAATTTCTGGTAAGAAAGATTAAATTAATTCTGCTAAATGATAAAATTTGACAACTTGTCAGCAAACCCGCCTCACCAGCAATGAAAGTTAAGTACTTGAGTTATCACAGAAGCCCAACACTGGCAGGAAATAGATCTATCTTGGTATTGCTTTCATCCCCAGCCATTCATCACTTGCAACTTCCCCATCACACCTATGCTAGAGAATTAGAATAATATACAGGACATAGACACACACACAGAGCTGGTCTCCGAGAGGTGGCCACCAAACATAAATTAGCCATCACTTGAAAATTGGCATGGACAAACCAAGTGTTGACACTACTCTGCGACCCCCACGATATGCAAACAGCCTCACTTTGAGATTACCTTAATCTCGTTCTTTGTGTCAAATTAGCTTCTGGATTGTCTTGACAACATTACAGTAGGTGACGGTGTAAGGAGGTAAGGAGAAATGGGTTGAAATGACAGTGGCAGTTAAAGGTGACACGCGACTACTGCAGGGGGAGTCGTAATTAGGGGGAGGGTGCTGGTTGACCTCTGGGGTTGACCTCATGTCCTGATGACCTCCTGTACCGGCTGGCCAGTGAGAGGAAGCCGAGAGGGAGACGGGGAGAGGGAGGAAGGGGGGAGAGAGAGGGAGGGGATAGAGAGAGGTTAGGGAGAGGGAGAGGGAGAGAGGGACTCTCTTACAATGCACAGACAAAACATCTGCATGCTTCTTCAGAATATAATGGAGGGGAACACAACAAATGAATACTGCTGTGATGCTGTGTTGAGGGATGCATTAGGATAACAAGGAGGTTACAGCAGGGAATGTTCAGTATTCTGATGTTTTAGCAGTAGAGGTAGGGGACTGCCATTGAAAACAGCAGGCTTGATAATTTTTTCTTAAAAGTACACACGAAAAAAAATCAATTTCCTTAGGCGACAGTTGACAACAGAAGAACATCAAAATCAAGCACACAATTTCAATTCCTTCCAAACTAACTTGATCCACATCCAACGTAAACATTGATCCACCATTGGTCTTTATAGGGGGATGAGAGAAATATTATCCATGAACAGTGACAAACGTCTGATCGGAATCGTCTGGAAATGTATCCTCAGATACACCACTCATATCCGAAAACAATTCAGTGAAAAATAGTACCAGCTTTGTGAGTGAAGAAACTGCCGTCTGCTCCTCGTATTCCGACACTCGGAGAGTGGCACACAGCAGCAGGACGTGATGTCTTTGTGCAAGATGAAGCAACGTTACGTAGTCGTCAGTCCACTGTGGAGGAAGCTAGTCCTCCTACCAACTCCCCTCGATGACACAACCCTATCCCACAGCAACCACAATCACGATACACACCACCACGATACACACCACCCGGTAAATAAAGATGGATGACTCTGGTAGCCTCTACCAGCAGAGCCCTTTTAATAGCTTCCCTGGCTGTAGTATACGTCCAGCGACATGGAGGAACACAGCAATGAGAGGAGAGACCAGGCTGGGTTCGTTGTCGTTGCCCCGTTTCCTGGGCCAAAACGGCACTAATTGACCTACCTGTTTACGAGTACGCTATCCCAGAATGCTAGTGTCCCCGAATCTGGAAGGGGCTGAAGAGGAGGACTGTGAGGGGTCAGCAGGGCCGTAAAATTCCCGACAGACCTCGTTCCTTCTAACCTGACACAACACAGCCTGGTTGCTATTCCTAGCCTGGATCCAAGATGGCGGCCGGCTTCGCTTCTCTCTCTGGCTGGCTGGCTGGCTGACTGGCTGCACTGAGCTCTGGCTATGACTGGCTCGGGAGGCTGAAGGCCCAGGGCCTCATTCAGATCATATTAACTTGATTGGCATATTAACAATGGACAACTACTGCCGAATAAAACGACTAATTGTAGAATGGCAGAGTTTATTTTGTGGCAATCCTGATTCAGTCAGTCATTTCTGGCCTAGGTGTTAATAGTGTTTTGTCACACGCGGGGAGAGTCGGCCTAGGCAGATAGGTATACACACACACAACAGTACAGTGAGTGGCGCGAGCTTTACTGCCATGGAATAGCTGCGACCCCTACAGTAGCTGGGGCCTTTTGGTGTGGCTTCACAGTGGATCTCTCTCCCTCTCTCTTCTCACTCCTTCTTCTCTCCCTTCTCATCACTCTCTCACTTTTATCTCTCATTGTTCCTATCCTCTATCGCTTCTTTTTTTCCCATCCTTCTCTCTTTCATTTTTCCTATTTTTATATTATTTTATCTCAATTTTTCTCTCATCCTAATCTTTTCACACTTTCTCTCCCTCATGAGCCCTCCCATCAGCTCTCTTCTCCCTCCTTCCATCCTCTCTCTATCTCTCTTCTCCCTCCTTCCATCCCCTCTCTATCTCTCTTCCCTCCCTCCCTCTCTTCTCTTCCCCTCCCTCTCTCTTCCCTTCCCTCTATCTCTCTCTATCTACCTCTCTCTCTCATCCCTCCCTCCCTCTCTTTCTCTCTCACCTTTAAACACACACAAGAAATTATTCATGAGCAATGGATTTGATTCATTGCCATTACAATCAATGAAGACTGGCTCCATCTGAGCAAAAAGTAAAATAGGGTCCCAACCCTGTACTGCTTGTTTTCCCACTGTGAACTGTCACAACCCTGCTTGTTTTTTCACTGTGAACTGTCCCAACCCTGATTGTTTACCCATTGTGAACTGTCCCAACCCTGCTTGTTTTCTCACTGTGAACTGTCCCAACCCTGCTTGTTTTCCCACTGTGAACTGTCCCAACCCTGCTTGTTTTCCCACTGTGAACTGTCCCAACCCTGCTTGTTTGCCCACTGTGAACTGTCCCAACCCTGCATGTTTTCCCACTGTGAACTGTCCCAACCCTGCGTGTTTTCCCACTGTGAACTGTCCCAACCCTGCGTGTTTTCCCACTGTGAACTGTCAGTCAGATGGTGGACCTTAGAGGTGACAACATTCAAGTCAATCTTAACGGATATGTACACCAAACCAACAATATATACCAATGGGTATTAAAGCTTTGTATGTTCAAAATAATTAATAATTACAATGCATTGTTGTCAAACAGTAAATGTGCAAAACAAATGTTTTATTTAAAAAAAAATATTTTATGACACTCTGCCACTTGAAAATGGAAAGAACAAAAAGTTGAATAATGAAAAGGAAATTAGAAACAAAGAAGTATTCCTCAAGTAAATACACCCAACAGTACAACATGCAGACAGAGACTTGTCAGCATGTAGACTACCCACGAAAGTCAATAAATCATATTGATTGTTATGTTTATATCAGCTGGTGTTTGCAGGTTTACTGCAACATTCAGCACCACAGATGTTGCAGATTTCCTACCCTAAACTGAAAAGCCGTAACAGAAGTGAAAGATTTTTAAAAGCAGCTCTAAACCCAAATTTTAAAATAATAAATAACAATAAAACAATTATATTTAAGAGCACCTTAAATACTTTACCATCTTCTCCAGAAATCTACACTTGTTTAACTCTCTCCATGCTGAAGGCAAACAGAGATGCCCTAAAGAGGGAGAGGGTTAATTGTTCAATGTGGATATTTTAAAATAGTAAATGAGTAAGATATTGTTGACGTCATAGCAGGAATCTTTCACCCATACTTGACAATGAATACAGGAATATTTGATTAAGAATACAGTGTGACACAGGCTGTACTAGGATGTCAGCTATGTTCAGAATTAACCTGTGAAAGACGCATGAAGGCTAGACAACTACAAGGAGAGCCAGTAGAAGTTTCACAATGGGCACGCAGCATCAACTCTGACCAGAAGATAACATCGGGGCAACAACAGACTATCGGCAAACCCAGAAATGTCAACCAGAGATGTCACTAATCCCTACACAGGTGAACTGGACACCAGGCCCGGCCATACAGACCTAGATATGTTCTACAATGGACATACAATGGACATACAACGGACATACAAAGCACAAGAGATGACCGCAAAAGAGGAGAACGTTTCGGCCATTACCTTGGATCAAGAAGAGGAAGAAAGGCTTCGTGGACAAGCTGCTATTATTCCCATAGGATATACAAGGCTATTATGTCTGGACTTGTAGGATATACAATGTTATTATGTCTGGACTTGTAGGATATATAAGGCTATTATGTCTGGACTTGTAGGACATACAATGATATTATGTCTGGACTTGTAGGATATACAAGGCTATTATGTCTGGACTTGTACAGTTGTAGGATATACAATGATATTATGTCTGGACTTGTAGGATATATAAGGCTATTGTGTCTGGACTTGTAGGATATATAAGGCTATTATGTCTGGACTTGTTTGAATATAAGGCTATTATGTCTGGACTTGTAGGATATACAATGATATTATGTCTGGACTTGTAGAAGTACATAGCTATTATGTCTTGACTTGTTTGAATATAAGGCTATTATGTCTGGACTTGTAGGATATACAATGTTAATATGTCTTAAATTGTTGGAATACAAGGCTATTATGTCTAGATATGTTTGAATACAATGCTATTATGTCAGGACTTGTTAGAATACAAGGCTATTATGTCTGGACATACAGTTATTGTGTCTGGACTTATAAGGCGATGACATTATACTGATGACCAACACATGTAAACAAACATGTTAGCTACGCAGTGTTTTAAACTCCCATTATCCCAAAGATTCCGCTTGTAAGAATGAAGTGTACTACGTACCTAGCAATCCCTACCCACCCAAGACAGTAATTTTGAGGAGAGGTGACACTGTTTCACAGTATAAACACTGTCACCCATTGGCAATTGAGAATTTAGCTCAATGAGCCGGTTACATTGCAGCATACATTATTGTTTTCATGACGTGTCAGCATTGGGATTGATTACAAATAAATTAAATTTAAATTAAAAACAAATTATTCCAATATCAGGCTTCCACCCCCCCGACACACAAAACTTGTATTAAACTATCTCTTCAAGCATATGACCCCTAAACATTACTGTAGAGGACATTTAATGATACAAGACCAATATTATTTCAGTCGTAATTTTGTTGCGAGTCTCATTTTGACTCCCAATTCTGCAAGCCAAGAATTCCAAATATAATATTGACCCTTAATATTAGTTTGGGATTTTTTCTGTGCATTTATAATTTCATAAATTATTTAATAAATCTACAGTAAAATTGGAACCTATACGCACATGCTAAAGCAATCGTAAGATTACAACAACAAAAGGTAACTTTAGTAATCAGTTCAAAAAAACATAATTCTGTATGAATAGTACCTTTTTGTATAAATAGATTTGATAGAAATTGAAGAACGCATGGGATAATAATTCCATGTATTATTAAATAGGATATCATATACACAACAGTGGGGGAAAATGGAAGGAAGTTGGGGATCATTTTTATATTTACAGCCCCCCTGTGGATACGATAATGTATTTCATTTAAATCGTACAACTCAAACCCTCACAAATTCTATTTCATCACAAACCTCATTAAATGGATTTATTTTTACCTACTTGTGCGCGAAATACGAAACAGAAATAAATGCCTGCAACCATTTTTTTTTTATCCCTTCTCCCTCTTAAAGTGGCCTGGCCGTCTATCACTTCACGCTCAACTTCACGCCTGAATTCACGCCCGGCTTCATGCATCGGTTGAGATTCGAGGACGCACATTGGCTCAGAAGCAACATATTAGGTTTGCATTATTCATCGGTGCAGAGTTTTTGGAGTTCGATTCACACACTCCGAATGAACGGGAGTGTTTCAACGAGAGTGCGAGAGAGTGTTACAGACTTGAGCAGGCTGAACACCGTGGACATTCAGACGCACATTCAGACGGCACCACAAGCATTCAGACGGTACCACGCGAATTCAGATGATTCACGAGGGGGGGGGGGGGGAGGCGACAACTCAATGCCATCACTTCTCACCGCCAGGTCGTTTTGATTACAAACTTGTTCACATTGCACGTCTTTGGAATCGCTGGTGCGTGAAAGCACGTGAAATGAGCGGGCCTTGTCCGAAATGAAAAATTTATTTTGTATCTATAAACATGTCTCCCGAGGCTCCATTGTTCTGTTGGCCTTTCTGAAGATACGTATCAAAAGACAAACTAACTACATTGTTTCTTTCCTGAATCAACTTATTGATTTATCATGGTTTTTTCATTCATTCATTTCATGGTTATTTGAAATCTCTGTTAATCCGGCATTCATTGAAATTTTTAAATAATTCATTTTGTGATGAATAGTATTATGGAGGTGAAATAATTTATTACAGTAACAATATGGATAGAAATTCGACCCAAAATGTATACAAGTATAAATGATGATTTAAATATAACAAACTTTTACAAAAATGAAACATGGTTTAAACATGTATTATTCAGGAAATGAATGAGTATTGGTAATCAAGCTATAGATTTTATTTTTGTACCACTCTTAATATGTACTCGCAAGGTAGACACCTTTAATTGTGAGAGAGGTCAACAGGTTAGATCATTCCTTGACAAAAAATTAATTGGATGAGAATCAAAATATTGTTTTATTAAAATAATTATTGCGCTTATCTTTATCTTTATTTTAGATGAATAAATTTGTGGTAGTTAACTTACAAACTTATATTTATTAATTAATCAATTTGTTGATCAACAACAGCCAATAAAATTGATACATTTATTCATGCAAATTGAACGACATGTCGGCTTCATTACCAGCAAAAATATAATGTGTTTTATATTACGAGCGTCGAAACGAGCATTATAAAATTGCAACACGCCTCCATATTTTTCTTCCCATTTGACACAGCCTAAGCATATTTTATACATAAGCACACATCGCAAATGTCAACATACTTGCCCGACACTACAAGTGAATGTATATTTGTACAGGACAACCCGTAAAGGCTACACACTAGGTAGATTCTTTCTTACATGTAAATACACTTAGCCGAGTTTGTTTGAGAGTCGATGCGAACTGGGCTAGATTGACAAGTAACATGGGTATATTATCTAATGACTTTTCAAAGCTCTCCAGCCTCGTGAGGAGAATAAGACCACTCGGTCACTCGACCGACCTCGCAAACAAGTTGCAACGAGGCTAACACCATTAACTTCGAACACGCCAAACTATCATGCATTCCTATCTATTCTTTCGCCTTCTGTTTGAAGAGAAACTAAAAAAACAAAACATTTAAATTTAAAGGGACTATTGAAAAATAAAAGTGTGGGTGAGTTATTGTTTTAAGTCACAGTAGGAATCTTCAACCGATATGATGATATTAACTCCCTCCCTGCGGAAGGCAACCGGACATGCCCTAATGAGCAGTGCTTTTGCCTAATCCAGCAGTGAGAGGGTTAAGAGACGTTGATTAAATAGTTATGATACTTGATCACCAATAATATTATTTTGTATTTTATTGTTTTGAATTGGGATTTAAAGACGCTTTCATGATTCTATTAAATATTTATTAAAGTTATTTATATTTTAATTTGGCAGCAGAAATTGGTTTAATCGTATTTAAGTCAGTCTCTGATCAAATGAAAAGACACAACACTGTTGCTTGATAATATATGGCTGATTAAATACAATAAAGTTGTTTTACATTTTTATTGAAATTAAATGTGAAATTAGAGAAACATTTGTTATTTTACTCTTTGCAAATCAGATTCTTAGTCACACATAAAAATTGCAATATTTACCAGGCGTTCCATTGATGTATTCTATCAAACACAAACACATTCTATAAAAAGAACCAATATTTTGTTAAACTCGAATCAAATATTAGTATTACATAAAAATTTAAAATTGCAATCTTCTTATAACAACATATGTGTAATAATATTTGCATAATGTTTGTACATCAGTGCCTGAAAAACTGTTTTTTTTTCTTTTTCTTGGCCTAATATTATTGGAACAGGATCCTTTTAGCATTATGACTAGATAGGTGTCTTTTAAGCTTAATTTGAAAGCAAGTAAAACATATTGCCTCCCTGTCCGTGTATCCATTCTCAACACCCCCGCGGCACATATTACACATCCAAACAACACTGAACAGTATGCTAATATGTCATGTATTGACATTTATGCAAATTAAAAAATAATAATAAATAAATAAATTAAATAAAAAAACATTTAAATTAAAATTAAAATAATAAAAAATAAAAAATTAAATTAATATTAAAATTAAAAGTTCGACATGTTGTATTAACAAAACTACAGAAGAAAAAACGGAATCCCAAGTTGAAAGAAAGCTGTGCCCAAGAGATCATCATCCAATCTGAAAATAAAATTTCACGGACAAGGTTCGCGGCAAGCGACAACGTCGTCCCACCTTCCGTCCAACATCGGTCAGATTTTTGTCGAATCTTCTCCCCACTTTGAAGCAAAGGTTATCCATGTTGGAGGAGCATGTCGCTGTATTCCAGGGAGCTGTGAACACTGACTTGGATAATGTTTACACAACAGGCTGAGCCGAGGAACAGCGGATTCCAGGTAGCAGGCTGTGAGAAAACAGGCCAACATTGTGTGCGGCATGCATCAGCATTGGATCTCCTTTCACACACAGACGTGGCAGATATACTGCTGGAACGAAGGCAGCCGATGCATTGACAAATGATTTCACTGTACCAGCCTCAACGCTGGAGCCATTGCTTAACCCTCTCCATGCTGAAGGAAACCGGAGATTCTCCGAAGACTGTGCCTAATCCAGCAGGGAGATGGTTAATTCTAATTTTAACCTTTTTCCGACTGCAGGCTACTGTGGATGCCCCAGAGAAGTGTGATTGTATGTATGAATTAGTGCTTTACTTTTCAGCATATCTCGTCCATACGCGACATTTGTGTATTCGTAAATCTGCAATACATCAGATCACATGATACATCACAATGTTTTCCTGCCTCCGAGTCTTCTTAAAAATGAACACTTTTCTATATACTTAAATTATTCCAGTCCATGGGGAAGATTTGAACTTAGGACCATTGACTCTGCCATCTAATGATCTACCACTGTGCCATAGTAAAGAATCAAAATGTCTTTCAAATAGCCACACTGGACACGATCAGTAGAATTAAGCTCTGGACGTTTACAGAGATGTTCAACTGAGGCAATCGCAGATCCTCATGCGCCTGATAACTACACTTCAAGCCGCTACAATTGCCATCCTGTCAGCTTGTCACCATCCACTTCCTGTTTTCAGTGATTTGACAGGAAGTAGAATTCATTGCCCATAAATCTTCCCCCTCAGAGCACCACACCTCGCAATTCACAAGCTCCAAACATGGTTCTGTGAAGAGGAGCAGTCTGACAGAGGATTAGGCACAACAGCAGTTTAAGACACAATAACAGAGGATTAAGGCACGATCAGGGACAACGACAGAGAACCAGGGATAACAGAGGATCAGGCACACCAGTGGATTGATTAGGCACAACAACAGCGGATTAGGCACAACAACAACGGACCAGACACAACAACAGCGGATCAGGCACAACAGCTGATCAGACACGACAACAATAGCGGATCAGGCACAACAGCAGATCAGGCACAACAACAGCGGATTAGGCATGACAACAATAGTGGATAAGGCACAACAACAGCTGATGAGGGACATCAACTTGGATTGACTAGGCACAACAACAGGATCAGACACGACAACAACAGAGGATAATCAGGCACATCAGTGGATTGACTGGGCACAACATAGGATCAGGCACAACAACAGCTGATGAGACACGACAACAACAGATCAGCACAACAAGGAGAGCCGCGGCGGAATGACAGCGGAATGACAGCGGATGCCTGGTGGATATTGATCCCACAGACAGCGCGGATCCCACTACACTGACTCAAGTGCCGCCGCGATACAACAGCCATTTGTACGCCTCCTACGATCTGCTCAGAATTTCACGTCCATTTGTAACTGCTGCCAGCCCTCAGTCTGGCCGATTGAGATAAAAACCTTACATTTATCAATTTATAAGATGCGTAATCAGAATGGTTTATGTGTACGCTGATGTGTTTACTCATTGGATGCTGCTTTACTGCCCCGATAAAGCCTGTCGGACGCCGCTTTATTCCTCGTATATACGTGTGTCAGACACCACATTATTTGCTCAATTTTATTAATTCTATTGGTTACTGTATGTTTTCACTAAGACACCGCTTTATTATTCTGTTGCACATTACCGTGTTTGTTAAGTTTGTTCAATATTAGTAGTGTTGGGTTCTGATGTATTCTTCCTGTATGGTACCACTGTATTACAAATGGTGTCACTAAATTACTCATATCTTGTTAGTTTTGTTAATTTTGGGTTCCATTTTATTACTCAAATATGGCACTATTTTATTGTTTATGTTGGACACAAGAATATTACTCTTGGTATTTCAATATTACTAATATTTTGCAACATTTTATTCATTTGGGGTTCTTTCTTATTATTCATATATGGCAGCATTTTATTATCACAAAATATCACTCATACTTTTATGCTTTATTAATTTGGGATGTTGCTTTATTGCCCCATATATGTCACCATTATGTTGGGCACCACATTATTAATTTTGGGTTCTACCTAATTACTGATAAGGCACCACATTATTAATTTACACTCATATATATTATTATTTTTTTTGTTTATGTATTGGGGTTTCTAGAATATTTCACTAATATCACGACTTAGTAGGGCACAACGTTATTACATGCATTATGCAGGTCACTTTATTTATCATCTTTATTCCTCATGTTTGGTACCACTGCATTACTCGTGCTGCATAGCGCTTTATTACATGCTGGATTCCACCATAATGACCGAGCACCGTCTAGAACCAGGATGTGACGGAGACCGCTCCTTCTAGTTCTAGGATATCAATTCGCAGAAACTCTCGCGGACAAACGTACGAGCTCTTACAGCAAAGGATACATTTGTTATCGTGACGACGGACTAAATCTTCTACGTGAAGCCCCTACAAAGCCATTAGAAGGCGGAATCTGTATCAATCTGGATCAACTCCTGCTGCCCGATCATCTCCAATGCTACGTCGCATTTGTTTAGAAATTTCAATTTGAAGTACGACCGATGAAACGCAAAAACAGCTCAGACCAATTGCAAATCGAGCACACACATACACACATTACATTGGGATGAAAATTGTAAGAAAAAATCTATGACCACATTTTGTGTAACAAGGAGCATTGTACGATGACGGATAGACCCGACTCGGAAAAATACAGTATAGTACATACAGTTATTCATCTAAAGTAATAACATAAGTAGCTCTACGTTTCTATTTAATTGGACATTTCCTGCAATGAAGCAAATGGTCCGCTGATGTTGAAATATATACTTGTAAATATTAATATCGGAGAAGGAAACATATGGTGGCATTTGAGAAGGATATTTAAATTTGAATCAATAAAATACAATGTTTTTTAAATAATAGAAAAATGGAATTCCATTTTTTTAATACGAGAAAAACAGCATGCCTGAATATATTGAACAATTCAGAAGCTGTTTATCAAAAGTGAACTTTAAAAATAAACCTGAAAAATGGAGATTTTCTTTTTAACAAAAATATTATTCCTGGATACATAGAAAATGTCATAAACAGCTGTGACGAGAAGCTCATCAATTTCTACTTCATTAGGAACGCCAAACTACCAGGTCCCATTGGTGCTTGCCATACTTGTGGACCCGGCACCACAAGGGGATATCAAAAACCTTTAGATATCCCAGGATAACTATCAAGATGGAAAACAAAACCTCACCATTTCTTAAGTTACTAGGGAATTGTGTAATCTCTCCTGTTGGCCACATCACCTTCTGTTGAACCAGACAAGACAATCTAAATCTTCGAGACCAGTGCCCGATTTCTCGAAACATATGTAAGTCACTAAAATGACTCATGGTCAAACATTATTAAAAAATACAAAACTATGAAACAAATATGAAACTATTGAAAACCAGTGGGAAAGCGGGAAATGTACCATGTTGCCCAATAAACTTGTGTACACAAATCAACCATACATACTTTCAGGTAAACATACATTTGACCATGAAATATGTCAACAAACTGTGATTGTATGCCTTTAACCCTCTCCCTGCTGGATTAGCAAAACCACTGCTCACAAGGGCAGCTCTGGTTGCCTTTCAGCATGGAGAGAGTTTAAACCCTCTCGCTGCTGGATATAGGCACAGGTACAGTTCTGTAGGGCATCTCCAGTTGCCTCCAGTACTGAGAGGGTTAAAGTGTGTTTCTTGTTCATGCAGGCATCACTGAAGTAAGACGTTAGAGATGTACTCACTGTGTCTCTGTGTGGCAGCAGCTCCTTCCTGATCTTGAAGAAGTTCTTCCCGTGTTGGCGCAGCCCTTTGATGAAACGTTTCTGAAATGTGATGATACGATAAACAACTCTGAACAAAAGGGACGTAGTGCAGTCTACATCTATTCTACATCTATAGGATAGTACACACGTTTCTATTTATTATCACCTCTTGTGATAGTATTATGTGTCTAGTGTGAGCGGTTTTTTTTAAATTTGTAAACAAATTTATGATCAGATTGGACATAGTGCATTGTCTACATCTATAGGATAGTACACACGTTTCTATTTATTATCACCTCTTGTGATATTATTATGTGTCTAGTGTGAGTTTTTTAATTTATTTTTGTAAACAAGTTTGATCAGATTGGACATGGTACATTGTCTACATCTATAGGATATTACACCAGTTTCTATTTATTATCACCTCTTGTGATATTATTATGTGTCTAGTGTGAGTTTTAAAAAAAAAATTTGGTAAACAAGTTTGATCAGATTGGACATGTGCATTGTCTACATCTATAGGATATTACACAAGTTTCTATTTATTATCACCTCTTGTGTCTAGCGTGGAAATAATTTTATTTTTATTTTTTGATAAATAACTCGGAAAGGGTGTACACTGATCCGCTGACTGGGGTGATAATGTAGCGCTGTTGCACGCATGGATTTGGTGCGTTATAAATGTACACATTATAACATTATTAAATGATTGAGTAAATCAATTCTTCACAAGTGAAACAATTCTGAAAGCGACACTAAATCCCAATTTAAAAATAAATTAAATTAAAATAATAATAACAATCTTAAATGTCTTTGTTTATTATAATCACCTTTGATGTCAAGTGATTATTAATTAGTACCCGGTAACTATAAAATATAGAGCTTTTTCACACAACATATTGTGTCGAAAATGTATCAAACGGTCTAGGCAATAAAAAAATATGTAATCACTCTGGCATCTTACAATACGAGATTCTACTGCCTGCGTCCGCTAATTACCACGATTTGTCAGCCATCAATTGTACCAGTGCCTAAGAACCTTCACATTTCAGGGTATGGAATCTGCCGATTTAATACTAAAGATGTTTATCAGTGAGTTTATCAGTCTACATTCCCTGCTGTCAAAGCTTCAGTCTCAGTAAGACTCCTAAATGATGCCATGTTTTCCACACATGGCAAGCCTGTTAGAGGAGAAAGAAAACATCTGCTATAGTTAATGCATTAACTGAGCGCAGTCGCCTCGTAAAAACCCTGACACAGCTTGGGTTAATATTTGTGGAACAGCTTAGGCAGTTTATCCTGCATGTTACACTACTGGGGAAACTTTTTGTCGCATCGCTTGCAAATCCGTCCCAGTTACGGTGTCGACGACAAATCCTACGAGGCGACATAAATTTACAGATTTCTCGACAACCCTCATCGAAAAACACATCACAAGTTTCTGGTCAGACGGAAATACGTAAAATATGAATCCTGTCTAGATATATTTTGATTTGAACGGACAGTTCTGACATGAAAGAGGCGTGTGTTTGATTGGTTCGGATAGGTTTCATTCACAATGATATCCATATCCCATTACAGTTTGTTCTGTTCTTTCTAAAAAATAATTGTGAATCAAATCTGGAGATAATTTAAAATCTATTTCAGTCAATGCTGGATAGTTTTGATATCCTGAAATTTGATAGATGCGAATTACATTTTTTTGTTTTTA
This sequence comes from Lepetodrilus elevatus, assembly GCA_034780755.1. NCBI lineage: Eukaryota > Metazoa > Mollusca > Gastropoda > Lepetellida > Lepetodrilidae > Lepetodrilus > Lepetodrilus elevatus. Next base: position 1,875 of record JAVCKZ010122564.1, on the reverse strand, counting down.
AACTAACTTTAAAACTATGATGCATTTGAAATATTTGATGGATGTTATTTCTATAAACCTGCTTATAAGAACTTCACATTTTGCTCTAAGGCTATAAAACATTTTTCAGTACAATTTCATGCTCAACTTAAAATTTGTAAACAAAACTTTGAAATGAGCATAAAATGTTTCACGACCTCAGGGGCAGATTTTTCCACAGATACATAGACACCTTGAACAAACAAAAAAAATATTTATATATCCTCAAACCAAAACAGACATCCCTTGTTTGTCGATACCTTCGATGACTAAAACAAAGATGTCTGCCTGTTAGCTTGACAGAAACTGTCTCGCTCATTTCACTGCAAGTGACAACAACCTGTCAACAGGGACGCCTGATTTGTGGATTGACAGGCCGAGAGGTTTGAGCAGCGAGAGTGTAGATAGCATTAGTGTGTCAACAACCCTGGAGGACATATGGGTGTCTGGCTCCTCTCGCCCTCCGCAAGGGGAACAACTCCGCAGCGACTCTACGCACCCAGAGCAAAGGCGGTGCTGTACTTCCTACCTCGGAAGTGTGGAGGTCGCCACCAAAATGTCTGCCATTAGGCGTAAACAAACAGAAAAATAGCAATCGGAACTGCATCAAGCGATTTTGTTTACATTCGGATGAATAATATAAACTCGGGTTTGTCGGATGGAGAGTTAGTAACACAGGCTTGATTCCAACGCGTAATGTTTGTCGTGTTTGGGACGGAATCCGATGTAGTTTGGGCTAACAAATTAAAACTCCACTTTACATGGAATGTTAAAAGGTGTGTGTGTATGTATACAGGACATACCTCGCAGAAACAAATCGTGGAATCACGAACTAATTTATTTTTTAACAAAAAATTCAATTTAATTCTTAATTCAAATTTCTTTTTCAAACACTGGAGCATTTCTTAAATGTGAATGTATACTTCATTAAAAAAAAACCCACCTAAATAATGGTTAACCCGTACAGATACTTGACCCGTACCAAGTTATCTTCAGTCCATTTCTCAATTCTTTTTCAAATAATGTACCAAAATTTGTAGGATTTCTCAAACATGTTAAATACGAAAGCATACTTTACTTTAAAAAAATACAATATATATTATGATGGTTAACCCTTACCGAGTCGTCTTCGGTCCATTTCTTCTCAATACTTCTTAGAGCGGGACTGCGAACTAGGGCCTGCAAGGATTTGCCGGTATCGTACTTATTGTCATGGAGCTGCAACGAGAGAGAAAAATAATCAGATCGTAATTACAACAAAATATAAAAAGTATCATATTTATTGGTGCGAGCTATATGTGATGCTATGTAGACTTATTTCCCATCTCAATTGACAATTAAACATGTACAATATACCAAAAAAACTCTTCGACACCTCTCACAGACGTAATAATGGCACAGTTTGCCTACGTATAAAGTCTCTTTTGTTCTAGCAGTTCTTTATTTTCCAATAACCTTTAACCCTCTCCATGCTGGAGCCAACTGGAAATGTCATAAAGAGCAGTGCTCGTGTCTAATTCAGCAGTGAGAGGGTTAATTAACCACCTCCCTGCTGAAGGTGACTTAAGTTGCCCAATCTCATGCAGAAATATATCACTTTGATTTTATTCAGCAGGGAGAAGGAGACAGTCCCTCCCATATTCCATGAAAACATAAATACAGTGCTCCCTCGATATAACGCTGAAGTTGTTGTCTATGACATGTCACCCGCGTTATAATACCCGCGTTATATCAACGAATATAATTGGTGTAAAAAAAAAAAAATTAAAATTAAAATATTTTTAAAGGCATAATATCACAGTTGATAAACATGTATAATCGGACAAACGAATTTCGATCTGAGACTAATTACGTCTG
>JAVCKZ010122453.1:0-22361 GCA_034780755.1 Lepetodrilus elevatus | reverse complement strand
ATCTGCGACATGATATTCTAAGTGAACTAGCACTATAAAAACTGGTGGAAATCCAGACTAGTCAAGCAGTACATATGTATGCAAGTCATGATATTAGTGAAAGATTCTAGAAAGTGACTTTAAACCCCAAATCTACCAAATCTAAACTTCCTTAGTCCCAAGAAGTTCGTAAGTACTAAGAATTTACCAAACTGGTTTTCTTCTTATGTTAAATTTTGAAGAGATCTTTTCTTAGCTAAGAAGTTTCGAGAATATGGCCCCTGATCTTTAACAATCTTTACAATATTCAATCGTCATTGATCAATAAATATATAATTTTGCTCAATGTTTGTTATTGCAGGACGAGTCATGATTTATTGATTGGTTTGAAAACTACTATAGAAGGTTTGCTGGCAACACACAGCATCAATGTGTGGAACACGTACGGCGGACTCAACCGTGTGTGTAACCACGTCGACCAGATCCTCAGACATAACATCAGACCCTATCAGGTGAGACAGAATATTTTATGAATGCTTCAATGGTCACATCTTTCTATTTAAACTCTAATTATATCCAGTTTTCTGATTTTTTAAATTATTTTATGAATGCTTCAATGGTCACATCTTTCTAACTAAACTCATGTCATGGGAGTATTTTATTCATTTTTCTCATGGTTAGTGCAAATTAAAGCTTATAATTAAATGCGGTGCTAACAAATGATCAAATATTTGAGAATTATCTAGCCCAGCCACATGACACAGCCTTTTTTTTGTTATTTCCCATATTGATTAGCCGAACACGTACGAGTAGTAATTATCACTGAAACTGGTAAATACCAAACTTCCCAGCACTACCGAACGCAGCATAAAACCAGTTTTTTTTAATGTTTATAATTTTATGAATGCTTCAATGGTCAGATCTCCATTTATAGCTGTCCCCGAGATTACGAAACTTTCTGAGTACGACTCCATACTCAACTCACACAGCATACTCAGGCTATGATGTCACATGACGTTTTATGAACAAAATTCTGAGTTGAGTATGGAGACGTACTCAGAAAAGTTGCGTAATCTCGGGGCCTGATCTTTCTGGATTTGTGATAACATTTCAGTAATACGGCAGTAACTGTAATACTAGATTCTAAGTCTTGTAATGTGTATGAGACAAGGAGGAGAGATTAGTAATGATTAACAACTGAACAAGGAATCAACATAATGGATATAAAATCATTATAATTTATAACAATTATTCAAATTTCACTATAATTTATAAAAACTATTATTCAAATTTCATTATAATTTATAAAAATTATTATTCAAATTTCATTATAATTTATAAAAATTATCATTCAAATTTCACGAGATGCACCAGTAAAAAAAATATTTGGTAAAATTCCTAATAGAAAATTCAGATTAAAAAAAACCTTGATGGGTAGTTGTATTTCAAGAATACAAGGAATGTTAGGTTGGTTGGTTTGGGGTTTATCGCCACTTTTAAGATTTTTTTCTCCCAAATTAAAATACAATGAAGGAATAATATAAAATAAAATTGTGTTTCCTGGTCTGTTTCAGCGACAATTTCCAAGTGATTCTGACTACTGGCCGTTTGTCCAGGGTCTGAAATGGCTGAGTCCAGTCCTGGCACCCAGCATCGACCGACTGAATAGACTCTCCCAGACATGCGAGGATGCTGGGAAGGGCGCCACTTGGCTGCGCGACAGTCTCCACGATCACGTGCTCTCGTCTCAGCTTGAAGTCCTCGTCAGTAACGCCCCACACTTACAGAACTTCTACTACCGTGAGTACTGACACCACCAGGCCCCGAGATTACGAAACCTTTCTGAATACAATTTCATACTCAACTCAGAATTTTGTTCTTTGTTTTTTTAGCATAGCACATGAGCACAAAAACATACTCAGAAAAGTTTCGTAATCTTGGGTCGAAGCATGGCAATTTTCCACGGCTCTGCGAAAATCGACTCATGTATTTGTCTAGAGGATGCAGTGGTAGAAACTTACTGGCTTGATGATGATACAAATAACAAATGGCCCGGGCTGACAGATTCACAGAAGGACCGAGAATGTTTTGTTATTGTGGGTTCTTTGAGCTGTGAACTTATCTGACCAGCATAATAACTTTATTACCAGAGTTTTGGTGAAGTCCCAGGATCTTTCACGGAGAAGGACCAGAAGGATGTTTGTCATTTTGTGAACACTTGCTCGTAGTAATACTAGTACATATCCCGCGGTACCCACTTTTCACTTTGTGAAATAAATAAAACAATATCTAAAATTGGTATTCCTAACTTTAAATACAAAATAATTTTAATTATGCATTAATCCCATGTAGAAACAGTGCTCTGAATGAGTAAAGAACACTGACCATTATTCTTTATGAATGTACATATAGATAAGTTAATAAAATTATAAGTTAAATATTTTTAAAAGAGATTTAATTTTCGTGTCTAATATTTAAAAGTTGGCAGCAATGTGATATTCACAGCTCTTATGGTTGAACAAATGACTGTAATCAATATGACAGCTGGTGGAATGTAGCTTGACAGCGTGAATCATCAAACTTCCAGACATTGACATTGGGTTCCTGGAGTGCATTCAACTCCAAACTTTCACAAACTAATTACTTCCCCATTACCATGCTTACCACCAATCTACATTTTGCGAAAGTCATAATTCGCTGGACTGGACTCCAGAGACAAAAGGCCAGGGTTCAAATCTTGTGTTAGGAGCTCAGAATCAATGTTCACTAAAGTTACATTTCTGACGCGATATTGATATGATGCGCTGTCTGTACCGTGGCAAAGCAGTTATGTTATCATCCTCAAGGTCGGGCAGTACCAGCTGGTGCTCGTATGTTTACTGCAACATTCAGTGCTACAGATGTTATGGCTTTCTTCCTGCCCTAAACTGACAAGTCGCCCGCCCCTCTGCATAAAATAATATTTGGTGATCATTATATAAACAGATCTTTTATTACTGGTGCAATATTTTTTATTTTTTATTTTTGGTTAGGTAGTTTTTTTGTTTTTCATTCCATGAAGTATTTACCGAGATAATCTACGAAATAGAGGGGTCAATGCATTTCATGCCAAACTATAGTTGTCATGATCAGTAGTCACAGCAGTGTAGCCTGCATGCACCAAGGCATACTATGGCCAGTGTCCAATAGGCAATACAAATGATACAAATACGCAATTATCCTATTTTATTGCAGCTGTGAGTCAGCTCGGCGGTAGTAACACTAGCGTTAATCCATACAGACTTTTAAGCTTTTGTGACATGATCATGTCTGGCTTTGACCTACCAGTACTTACTACTATTGTGAGTAAGCAAGCACATGCTATTAATAGCATCATATGTAGGTTAGGCCAGTAATAATTCAATTGGTTGTCTGCCATAACTTATTTGTGCCAATATTCTTATTCTTTAAAGCGTCATTCTCACCATAGTAATATATGCACGATTCTGTGTTAAATGTTTTATTATGAATTAAAGGAAATCCCCCAACTATTGCAAGCTTTTACCCAGTCGGGCTGAGAACCAAATAATTTAACTACATTCCTTTTTATGTCATGACATAGTGACCCTGTTATTATTCATATATTATGTTTATCAATATGTATAAGGTCTTCATATATACCAAAGTTATTATACAGTGAACATATCAACTTTCCTATGTGATTGTGAAGTTACAAATGTTCATATTTTACGAAAAATATCATCGTCGTTAGCAATTAAGGGATGGATTCATTGTCGTAAGTACTTGTGTACTATATTAGTTAATTTGCTGATTAAGAAAAAGATACAGGCAGAAATAAATTGGCAGATATATATTAACATATTTGATTAAATTGTTCTGTCTAATCTCCTTTCAATCATTACGATGGATACATGTAAAGTAGTTGATTAACATGATTGTATAGTGGACAATCTTTCACTAACGCTGCTACTGTATGATGAGTTATTTTTAATTCTAAAAGGTATTAATAAGTTATAAGTTAAAAGTCTTGGAATTAAATGTATTTATGATTGATGAAATTTCCATTATAAAACTTCAAATTTCTTTTAAATTAAGACCGTTTCTGTATGATCACTTACTGTTAATTCACACGTACACGCACACGCACACGCACACGCACACACACACACACACTTAAACATTTTAAAATTCTTGTAAACAAATTTATATCTTACTGATGTAATTGTAACAAAATGTTCAAGCTTCTTTTTAATTAAGACTGTTTCTTTGTGATCACTTATTTTTAGTTTGCAAAAGAACTCATCCATCATTATGTAAATGTATTTGTAAGTTATAGTTCTTGAAAACAAAATTATTATTGATAATCTGATATAATTGCAACAAACTTAAAATTTCTCAGTATGACTCATAAACTTTACTTCCTTAACTATTTTTGGAGCTATTGCTAGTTCTGTCGATACCTATGTCATGATCGGGTTGCTCTGACACCAACAAATAATGTGTAGCAGTGTTTATATTAGCTGTCTACTCTAAGCTAACACATGTCATTGACAGTCTATGTATATATTCATTACGGTACATGTTATTTGGTGCAAGTATCTACAGGCAGTACAGAAATGGGATTACTAGTATATAGCTTATTGATCTCTTACATGTTATATTTTCATACCATTTCATGCAGCGTTTCGTTAATTCATACCATTTCATGTCAAATTTCTTTAATTCATACCATTTCATGTGGAATTTCTTTAATTTACATAAGATTAATTAGTCAATTCTGTTATTAAATATTAAACTATTGGTTCATCCAGTCTTAGTAAGTTTAAAGATGGGTCTTGTCTTTCTGTGTGAATTAAAAATAAATGTTATCCTGTTCCTTGAAATTGTTGTTGTTTGATTTCTTTTTATATTTTCATTTCAGTAGAAAGTATTTTGTTTCAAATTTATTTTGTATTAAACACTTGCTAAATGTGGAAGGTTGGAATCACTATTTAACCTTCTCCCTGCTGGAGACAACCAGACATGCCCTAAAGAGCAGTACTTATGCCTAATTCAGCAGGGAGAGGGTTAAGTGATATGATGAAATCTAGCCTTCATGTGAGTGCTACTATAAGTGATAGTGATTTTGTTACAGTTGAACCCGTCGCGCGAACAGTACATTTCAACTCATGCTTTGTGACTTCTATTCAAGCTCGTTGACCGTGATCGGTGTGGCGCATGGTCGAATGGGCCACCCCTTTATACCATAAGCCATAGAAATTGACAACCAGTTTTTTAATGCTCGAAATAGTTATCTTCTCAAGGACAGCTAAGATGCTGGGTGATAGTCGTATATACATGGGTGAAAGATTCATGCAATGACGTTATCAACAATTCACTATGTTACGGCATGGTTATAAACTATCTTATTAGTCATTGTCCTCAAATAATGCATATTTATTCAGAAATATACATTCCGTCCTTTATGACTGACTTCCTGGTAACTGCGCTATATCCACGCCGTGTTGTTATTGTTCGTACTACGCTGTACCACAGTCCAGTATCCTGTTGTTCGAAGACCTTGTAGCCTTACCACAGTTACAGCCCCATTCATCAATGGACCCACCATGATAGGAAGTCAGTTATACACGGTACGCTTTCATCACTACGACAGTCGTATCTTTCAATCAGTTAATCAATTATTGTTGCGATTAAAGTGTTTCTTGCAACAGGCTTGTAATCGTATTAAACCCATGCAGCTTAGGAGATGCAGATATTATAGTGCTTCAATATTTTGTACAACGGGGCCCAGATCAATAATCTCTCACATCTGCTCTAGACACATTCACATACACACCAGCGCATATAAATATTCCGTATACAGATCTTACATAATCTTGATAGGAGGGAAGCACATTTACATTTTCTGCTCATTCTAAGGTGAGAAAGTTGTGTTTTATTTTACGTATGAGTAAGTGGAATGTGTGTGTTGAGTTGGAATGTCAAGGGTGGTTAGTTTGGTGTTATTAAAGGCGGTAATTTGCGTCTGGTTGACGAGAGATGAGTGGGTTACTGTATTGAGGTGAGCTGACCGAGATCAGTGTGGTGGTATGTAAACATGACGGAATAAGCTGTTAACGTTGATACTTTAGCCATGTGCGTAATGGAATCATTAGTATTAATCCTCGCTTAATTTGGTTGCATGTAATGTTGGTGGATTTTTATTAATTTAACTATTTTAAAGTAGACTCTAATTAAGATTGTAGTAAATGGTTTGATATGTTGTTTGAGGACAATTTATAATGCATTTTCTTTTTGGTATTGGACCCGACTGACTGGCCAACATATTAAGTTATAATTTATATTTCCTGCAGCCAAGCCAATATTACTACAGAAAAATACGTAAACCATGGAATTAAATAACTACGGTTTTGTATACTAAATATGCATGTGCAATTGATTGTTGAATTTCAATGTACCAGTGACCAGTTTATTATGAACAAATAATCTCAACAGTTAATTTAATTTAATATAGAGTGGTACATTTAAATTGTAAAAATATATTAAAACATAATTACTAGTAGTAAACTTTATTTGAAAGACTATATGTGATATGCAAGATTGTTTTACACATGAACAAAATGACTACAAATATACTTGCACTTTGCAATGTTATGCTATGCATGTTAATTATTATTTCAAATTAATCTCTTACTCATGTTTGAATATTCATTATGAATGTAAACAAAGGCAATATTTGCTATTTCCCTTAATTGCTTATGAATAATATAGAATTGATAATGTATTGAATTGTAATGATTTATGCTAATGTATGCATATATACAAGGCGTTCAGTACAGTAACTTTAAAACACCCGAATAATTATATAAATAACAAAACATGACATTTCTACTTGCCAGTATGATACCTTTAACCTTCTCCCTGCTAAATAAAATCAAAGTGTGATCGGGCAAGTTAACTCACCTTCAGCAGGAAGAGGGTTAACATTACGAGAAATAGATCGGGCCGCCGGGCAAGTGGGAAATTACAGAAATTAAATGACAGACAAGTAGACTAGTGGCCTTGTGCACAATCAGGTGTATTTTTCAAAGTACCGTTTGAGCACAAACTCATTCCATTTATTTGTTAATGGACTGTTGAAGCTAAATTACATTCTGCACCCAGATGTAGCGTTTCTGTAGGTCACAAGGCAAATAAGTTGTCATTGTACGTGTGCTTCATACAATAATGTTGGTTTGTCCTGCATATGATCTGGGTGTTTATACAAATGATGTCGGCTGTGTGTTGACAACCTGTTTGTTGCGGAAAATAATGAACGCTATGGAGGTGATATAAGGCAGAGAAATGTCTTTAAAAGGGCTCTTGCACATAAAATTACTTTTAAAATTACCCAACATTTTACCATGACTGGCATGTCATTCATTGAGGCTGATTATATATACTCCCCAGGGAGTTGAGAAGGAATTGCGTGCACACAAATCCATTGACTGGGGTAATAATGTAAGCGCTTTGAGCATACCTAGTCGTGTGTGGAGTTTGGCGCTATATAAATGGGCATATTATTATTATTATTGTTATTATTATTATATTGAATAAAGGTGCAAACATGCTGAGCATGATGATGATAGATTTTGGAGAAAATTGTTATAGCCGCAAATTATTGTACCTGGTCACACTGCAATGGTAACAAGATTCCATACTCTATTTTGTGCATAGAACAACATTGTGAACGACTTATTATCAGTATCACGCTCAGTGGGACTGCAGATTTAACCCTCTCTCTGCTGAAGGTGACTTAAGTTGCCCGATCACATGCAGAAATAGAACACTGATTTTATTCAGCAGGGAGAAGGTTAAGATGATTTTATAATATTGTTTGAGTTTACGACTAAATTTTAATATATTTTCTTAAAATTTAAATTGTTGTGTTTTTCTTTCAGCCGATGCCTTCCTGTGTTCCCCGGCCTACTTCCAGGCAATGGTTATCTGCCTCAAAGCTGTGGAGCTCAATAAAGTGGCATTTCTTACAGAGATAAACCCCAGCTTGGTATGTACACCCTGTAGATACATCCACCCAGCTACTGTTTGTGCATGTTGCGATAAGCTTATAGTAAAATATATCTAAACCCCAATTCAGAAAAACATATATTTATATATCCTCTATGTATTGTACACTTTCATTGATATCATCATTGGCCTGTGCTAGTTGGTGATAACAGGTTTACTGCTACATTCAGTGCTATGGATGTTGCAGGTTTCTCCCTGCCCTCATCTCACAATCCATGATAGTAATGAAAGAATCTTGAAAGTGTCTCTAAACCCCAATTAAAAAAAATATATAAACACTTCCCCGATGAAATTTCTTACTTGGCTGGGACTGTTATATGCACAACAATTTTTATATGCCATGATCATTTTGATAATTTCCCATGCGAAACCATTCCTCCCAACAAAGGGAATACACATAATTACTCATGATTGTTGTTGACATTGTCTAGAAGTTTCTTTTCTCTCTTTCTCCAGTTGTGCACCCGGCAACGAATTCAATCTCGAGCGCGGACTCACACACGAAGTGCGTCGCTGCCTATCAACCAAGTTGGCCCTAACAACGAGATGAGGCTCCGAGATCGTGACACTATTTTATCCCTGGCCCCTCCTTTCTCCTCTCCCCCCAAGGAGAGTGTGCTATCCACGTCCGGCGAGCATGCAGTGCCCATCCAGATAGGTACTTGAGTGTGTGTGTGTGTGTGTGTGTGTGTGTGTGTGTGTGTGCGTGCACGTGCGTGCGTGCGTGCGTGCGTGCGAGTTAATCAGTCAGCGAGTCAGAAAGTCAGCGAGGAATGAATTAGTTGGTTGTTTACTGCAACATTCAGTGATACAGATGTTGCAGGTTTCCTCCTGCCCTCAACTGACAAGCCGTGATATAAGCGAAATAATCTTGAAAGCGGCCCTAAACCCCAATTACATTTTCTTTTTTAAATACGTAGTTAGTTTTAGTTAGTGAGTGAATGTGGGAGTGAGAGAATGAGTGAATGAATGATTGAGTGAGGGAGTGAGTAAAGGCGTGAGGGAGTGAATGAGACAGTGTATAACACCATGGTGTCCTATTTAGTAAACACTTTATAACTGCTGTCGCCATGTATGCTGTCACCCCCGTCAGCCAGATGGAACTGTCCATCCAACACTGTTAAGCATGTGTCACCACGACCCAAAGAGCATGTGCATGTCGGTGCAACCAGGTGTAACACAAGTGCAAGGCGTATCAGTATCTCACCAGGTATAATAGTATCTATATCTGGGTAGGTACATGTATAGCCGATGTCAACAAAATCCATAAACAGAACCGAAAATTGAGCCAGTGTTTTATTCTCTCCGTTCGACCATATGACAAAGATGGTTATCATTGTACACCCCACAATGTACTGAGAGAACACCTGTTGCTTCTGTCATTGTGTATAGGTGAAACATTCCCAGTGAGGGAAGTGAAATGTTCCCACTGTAATTCAACCTGTTGCTTCTTCAATGAGAAATATGGTACATAATAGATTTATGCAGGTAATTTTGTATTTCTGTTCATCCTTGATTTCATTGTTGGCAGAATTAGTATCCAGAGTCAGACACGAAGTATACTATTCAAATTCTAAACTTTCCAGTCCAATTGCACAGATTCCCACCAAGGCATGTATCAGCATAACAGAGTTAGCTTTATGGGATCACTGACATATTCACACTTAATTTATCATTGTAGTTTTTATTTCCTGTTCAAGTCATGTGCATTTCCTTTTCATATCATTTGCACTTCCTGGTTTTCAGTAAGAATACAAAGTGACCTGTTTACTAAGTTGTAGTCTGAGATGACATCTGTAAGTGCTTGTTTCCTTGGTTAAATGCTCCATATTCTAACTGTATCATTGTATTCTCGGAGCTTAGTTTCATTCTTGAGTTTGACGCTGGAAAGTTTCCAGGACTGAAAACACATTCACATGATCTTGCGCCGAGATATTTGGGTATGATGTCATGCTCAGCTGAAATTTTATTTGTGAACAAAACCTTGAGTTGAGCGCGAGTTCGTACTAAAAAATGCTTAGTCATCATGGGGCTTGATCGTTAGTGAAAGTTATTTAGAGACGTGACATGTATTCATGTGACCATGAGTCGGGGCTGTTCTGTACACAGTGATGTAACTCTAACCTCAGCCATACACTACATCATTGTTAAAGTTAAGAGTTATGGTTACCTTAGACTTATGCCTGTTACGGGTCATCTTGCCTAGGCCACGTGACATAACTCCACTTCTCTCAAAAGGAAATAAACGGAGTTGGCGTAGCTCAGAGCGTTACCCTTCCCTGGGGGAGATAGTAAAAGTTAGAGTTACGGATATCTTAGTTACGCTGTTGCGAACAGGATTTTGAAGATTGTTTGAAGCACCTGCATTCCTTTTTATCGTAAATGAATATGATCCTAATGAGAAAATTATCGTCATGAAATTAATTCCCCATCACTGTTTTATCATTGCAGCATCCAGTCCAGAAGAGGGAAGAATATCGGCGAAGGATGCATTGAGATCAGTTTTGAGGAAATCTGGAGTGGATTCCCAACATGTACCTTCTACCTCGCCCATTCCAGGATTCAGCTTCTACGATCGAATTCACAGCGATCCTCTCCTTAATGTCGACTTCCCGGTCAGCCGCACAGCGGTTGTCTCCCCTGTGTTCAACAGCAGTACTTTGGCCCCATACGACACGTTCGATGGCGGAGGTATGACTGTCCCGCGCCGGTGCAAATCTTACGCCGGGAGCAACATGTACGATCCCATCGAAAACGGCAACACAGACATTTTAGGAGATATCTACATTCCAAGCAAAAATATCGGACAATCTAAAAAAGTTCAACTTATTTCGAATTCATGTGAGGAAGACGCTTCTAAAAGGATGAGTGAGGCCTCGAATGTAGGTCACAAGAGGTCACGGTCAGATATGAGCGGTATCAAACATGGTGACCGTCCACCAGTTGTGTTCAACAACCCCGTTGCCAATGACAATAGCAGCAGCCAATCAGATTCAACCTTAGTAGATCCTGCTTCACTGTCTTCTCTCAAAAGAGGGAAATCTCGGCAGCAAACAAAATATGGTAAGTTGAAACACTAGTACACGTACATATTATATTCAATTACTTTTTATTGTATTAAGGTGGACCCGAGAACAGTCGAATACGAATACGATCAACACGTTAATTCCATTGTTCTCAGGCATTGATAATACAAATTTTGTTGCTACAAATCCCCCAATGAGAGTCCAAAACTATAGCAATTATTACTGGTAGTCTACATTCTCATATTCAATTCCATTTAGTTGACATCTGCCACATCACCAACATAGCAATACATAATCAGGGCTAAACTAATACTACCTATATTTAGAACAGAGTATTCATATCCAACAATCAATGAGTGTTTATTAAACAAACATGTTTTCTAATTATCTATGCATCCATTTGCATAGAAATGACTTGCGCAGCATATTTTACTCTGATATTGTACTCTGTTAACCTGAATACTAGTACGGTAGTTATCTGGATGGTGTTGAAACAAGATAACTATATCTTAATATTAACTCAACAAGTGATGTCTTGTGTTTTCAACGTGTACACCATGCTAGCTAAATATCTAGTAGCTAAGCTGAGTAAGATGAATGTATTCAAACATGTTTCCAAGAGTTGTTATCATAACTTGACAATTGAGAAATTCTCGTCTAAAAACTAACAGTTTGGTAATATATTTTCTGATTTCAGCGCCCTCTGGTGGCAGAGTTGAAGGCTTCCTGCAGCCCCCAGCTCAAGGGCAGTCACTCATGAGTTACCTCTCGTCACAAGACTTCCACACTTGCGCTAACCTTGACAAAGTAAGATGGCATCTATGAACGATTTTAACATAAAAACGGCATTTTTTTCTTTTCTTCTACATCTTGTTCAGCTTTTTTTACATTCATCAAAGTATGAAGTGAAAAACCAATCTGCAAACTGTATGAATCTGTTGATGAATGTAAAAGATATTGCTGTCAATCTTTATGAATAAATTACTCAACATATTGGTGGAGATTTAATGGAGTTAGCGGTCTCACAAGGCACATCAATGGTAATTAATATTTTTCGAGCTGAGCATTAATTTTTACAACAAATGACAGGTGATGCATCATGACAAGTCACCTGTCAATCAAGTGGCCTAAGAAAATGTTGTCCATCGAAGTAATAATGCAATGTTTGTGGGTCACGTGGCGGATTCAGTGTAGATTTGTTTATTATTTGTGCAGGAAAACGCCCACTTCAGTATTTCCGAGGCACTGATCGCGGCCATCGAGCAGATGAAGTGGAACCACGTGATCTCGCCACAGAGGAAGGACTCGGACATCGAGGAGGAAGATTCTGACGAGGAGATACAGGAACTCCGACAGCGGATTCGAATCCGGCGGCGCGAGAAACAGAAAGAGGTACTTTTACTGCGACACTATGAACTCCAATTCAAACAAATAAATACAGTTGACTACTGAATGAAATAGTACATTCTTTTAATTTTCTGAAGGAAACTGGAGATGTTCTGTTAAATGTGGTAATTTGAATTCATTTTCGAAGGGGATAATAGCAGGATGGTGAAAGAACGATGTGAGACTTGAAAATGAATTTTCTCGTTATTACTTTCAGAGAGCTCGAGGGTTCCCTGCATTCAGTGATGGGCGAACTGACAGTGAGTGACACCATGTTCTTATCAATGTAGATATTGTCAGTCTGGCACAATTTCTCTGCTGGTTTGTTTTACTCACTGACCGTAGCTAGAGCGGTAACTTCACAACCAATGTGTTTCTATAAGAGTCATTTGTCTTTTGTGAAGTGGCAACTATTCTTTCTCTCTTTTTGTTTATTGTATTTGTTGTAATCGTAAGAATATTAATAGTTTTAGATGTAAAATTATTAGAAGTATTTCTTTGACATTCACGTTTTGCAAGCTGCACAAGTTTTTAATAAGTTATAAGAACAATTTACGTCTTTTTAGGTTTACATAGCTGCACATTTTAGTGACTTTCTCAGTTTATTTATGACAGATTTTTATTTGTAAATTTATTGAATAAAGTTTGTTCTAAAGATAGTTCCATTGAGGGCCATTTGAATCTTGCATAACTTGTAGGATCATACTATCTCTTTTGTTTTCTTTTTTGTTTGTTAATATTTTCTTTATGTTGTGATGCATGCAAGAATGCTTTCTGTGTTGTAGCCACGGCAACCAGCACATCGTCAGCAATCAGCTCGTCACATGATTTGTCCTCTTTCTCAGGTTTGTACTCTATTTAAGCAACGGTATTTGAAGTGGGTCGTGAGGTCAAATTCCATGAAGCTCAAAGGCACATACATGGAAAAAGTGTGACTACAAATGATATTATTTGACAACCACATATGCTTGAACCCTCTCCCTGCTGAAGGTGAGTTACCTTGCCCGATCACATGCAGAAATAGAACACTTTGATTTTATTCAGCAGCGAGAAGGTTAATGCTTTCCACACTGGATTAGGCAGAGACACTGCTCATTAGGGCATCTCTGGTTAGGGTTAAAGGAGAGGCAAATAGTCTTTCAATGATATTGTGGCTGTATCAAATGTTTTATGGTCGGAGGTGATCCCAGAATGTTACCCACTGCACAGAGACAGATGAACCAACCAGCAGGGAGAGGGTTAATAGTGAGAAGGCAGGGAGAGGGTTAAAAGTTATATGGTTACTATACATTGTAGTAATGACCTCTCCAGAAAATATTGTGTGATCTGGTAATATTATTCTCTAATTTTCAGATAGTTGTGAATCCAGTGATGAGATTGATGATGAAGAAATTGAGCTCACAAGTAAGAAATGCAAAATATTTTTGGTGTAAAATATTAAGTTATGAAATTGAGAGTGAGTGAGTTACCTCCACTTGTGAAAGTGAGTTACCTCCACTTACGGTATTATTCCAACCATGAATGCTGAGAAAACAAGTTAAATATGAAATTGTAATAATTCTACGTAAATTAAATGTCAGTAATAAAGCCATAATTCTTAATCTAATTACAAATGAGAATTAGTTTTTTAAATGTCAATAATATAGAATTTATGTGACATTTTGATTCATCGTAATTGGGGGGGAAAAAGAAAAAAGGAAACAAATTTGTTAAATTCTATTTATGAAATCTGGGTCATGTGGCCTGCAATTCTGAAAATAAATCTTGTCTTGTCTTGTCTTGTCTTGAATATTTATGTAGTAGAGAATGAGGAGAATGTGTTGATTGTTTGTAGTGTCGGGCCGCACTGATGGTGAACAAAGCAACCTGTCTATGCTGAAGTCTAGTGGCCTCTCCCTGTCGATGGCCTCTCTGTACTCAGGTAAGCTTACGTCTGTGTGGGCAGACTGCACAGTTTGTAGAGCATCAAATTTTCTTAAATAATGATAATGATAATGATAATGATAATGATAATGATAATGATAATGATAATGATAATAATGATAATGATAAAGCTTACGTCTGTGTGGGCAGACTGCACAGTCTGTAGAGCATCAAATTCTCTTAAATAATAATAATGATAATGATGATGAATGATAATGATAATGATAATGATACTGATAATAATAATGATAATAATGATGATAATAATAATGATAATAATGATAATAATAATAATATATACATTGATTGAGCTCTGTGCTCTTTGAATCTGGCCTAGTATATTTTCCATGTAGGTTTACACTTAATTTCATGTGATAAGCTATCAACATTGTATATGGTTTAAGTGATTTTGTTTGACTTTCAGATGTTGAACTACTTAAAAGCAATCACCTTCTAGAGAAACAAATGTAAGCTTTGTTTACAGTTCTTTCTGGTATATTTTTTCATATTTCCACATTTATAGTATATTTTTTTCTGGTTCATGCTTCTGCATTATGTATGCCATGTGTTTACTATAACATGTCATGACATTATATATGCCAGGAATACTGGAACAACTTGTTCATGAGACAGATCAGATAACTAGCATGGGGCGAGATCCATAAAGCTCTAAAGTTTCCTGTACACATTGTGACTGCAGACCTACTAGCTTTCATTATAAATCTAGATTCCTCCACTATCCTTTAGGAATGTGCATCATGTTAGTGTAAGAGTCTGTGTGTAGCTGGTTACTTATTGTCTAGCAGGTCTGTGCAGGACAGTGGTGGCAACTATCTGTCTGCAGAGTCGGTGGCCATCTCTCTGCTGAAGAAGTTCTCGGAGAAGCAGCTGCCGAAAGCTTCGGATCTGGAGTGGCTGGTCTCGGAACTGGACGCGCCTCAAGCTGTAAGTCAGCTAGTAGCCAGAACCCAGTCTCACTTAGCAGCTTGATTGTTATAGGGATAGTATATGTTGACACTGGATAGGCTAGGATGCGTACAAAATCTGGTGACATTAACTGGTAAAACATCTAAATGCGCTACACATTGACTGACAGCTAACGACATCCCATTGTGACGTCATTTTAAAATGCAGATGTCATTTGAAGTCACGGTGAAAATAGATCTAGATAAAATGTCCTGATTGTTGTAATTGTCTTTGTTTTTACAGTTGTTGCCGTTGCCCAACTCTTACCCGATATCTCCTGATGATGGTGAGAATGCTGATCTCCTAAAGTCAAGAAATGTGAGTAATTCTTCAACCAAACTTAAATTTCCAATCAAATCACTAAATTACCAATTTTTAAAGTCAATGAAAAATATATCTTTTTAGTGTTTTGTATCTTATTTCATTTTCAAAAGTTTGCACACATTCTATTTCAGACTCGATTACGAGGTAACTTGGAGTGGGCACCACCAAGACCACAAATTATCTTCAACATTCATCCTGCTCCAAAGTATGTCCACAGTCAAATTCTTCGCATATTGATTATTAAGATGGTGATAAATTAAAAATTGATGTAAATGCCTCCTATTCAAATCCCACCCCAGAAGCACGACATCAATGTTCACGGAGGTTACCTTTCCGATGTGATCATGATAGGAAGTGCTGTCTGTACCATGGCAATGCAGTTATGATATTTGGCCCATCAGTGCCAGCCAGTGCTCGCAGATTTACTGCAACATTCAGCGCTATGGAAGGTTGCACACCAGTCATATAACTGTTCTGTTCTGTTCTGTTCTCAGACGCACTGTCATTCTTGCCAGGCAGAATTATAGGTGTGCTGGTTGTGGGATGAAAGTAGAACCAGGTACGTCCTTCTCTTGAACAATATATTCACCTTTTTATGACCTTGACCTTCCTTCTACAACTCTTCCTGTCAATGAGTATAACTTCTTCCTGTCTGACTATTCTTACATTTGTTAAATGATTCTGATATGTTCACTCTATTTTACAATCTTTTGAATAATGACCTTTTTATGACCTTGACCTTCCTTCTACAACTGTTGCTGTCACTTATTAGAGCGGCTTCCTATCTGACTATTCTTACATTTCCTTGCAGTGTTAGTTAAAGATTTATGATATGTTACTTTATTTTACAAAATTTCAAATAATAACCTTGTATTGACCTTGACCTTGACCTTGACTTTTGCGCTTCCTGTCAATAATTACTGTGATGTTTTGTTGCAGCGTTTGTCAAGCGGTTCCGCTACTGCGAGTATCTGGGGAAGTATTTCTGTCAGTGCTGTCACTCCAACTCTCTAGACTACATTCCTGGCAGGATCCTCAGGAAATGGGACTTCACTAAATACTACGTGTCCAACTTTGCTCACGATTTGCTTGCCAAGATTCACAAGGATCCGCTGTTCAACATCGCGGACATCAACCCGACGCTGTTCCGCAGAGTGAAGCATCTGGAAGCTATCCGAGACTGTCGCAAACAGCTGTACCACCTCAAGTCCTTCCTTCAAGTCTGTAAGAGAGGCGCCAGGTAATTACGCTGAAAGATTCCACGCTGTGACGTTAACCCTCTCCATGCTGACAAATGCAGCGGTTTATAATTAAGTGTATGGTATCTGTGATATTTTTTCAGTCTTTCCATCTGTTCCTGTCTAAGTATCAATCCTTTTGTTCATGTCTCTGTGTCATCGTCTTTCATTTCAGATAATATTATTAAAGCTGATTTTGCGAGTGCTTCAGAAATGACACCCCAGTTAGTAAGTGAGGTCAGCAAATGTGTCAACAATTATGTATATGACATTCTTTGCATGTCTCATCACGTATGAAGGATTGCTGCTGCGACATAGAGCAATAACTCGCACAGCTTCGTGTCACTGATTGCATGTCTGACTGTTGAGGTATTTGTTTGCAGACTGCTGTCAGACATAGAGAGACTGCCTGGACACTGGGTGGACGAAACCAGCGTGTTCTCCATGGAGGAACTGCTGAGAGTAAGTTTGTGATGTAAATATTAATGAACAGCTCTTGCTGCACCATTAAAGATGTTGCAAGCAATTTTTATGTCAATTTCTGTTGTTTTTACAATTTTATTTATATTTATTGTGATTTTCAATTGACCAGCAAATAAGAATTGAACAGGCAATTTTACCAATAAATGTAAACAGTCATCAACATCTTTAACCTTATCCCTCAGACACAGGCACTGCTCTTTAGAGCATCTCCAGTTACCTCCAGCATGAAAAGAAGTAACAAGTACTAGTTGAAGCATAATATATCATTATTAATTGTACAATAAATTGTGACAGGGTAATGAATGGATTGTGTTACTATGCAGTGAGAACATTTCCTAAGATTGGAACTACCGTAGGTGTATTTCTTATACTGTAGCTGTGTGCGTGTGTTTCAGGTGAAGAGTGGAGAACTAGCAAACCAGTTGAAGAACATTGTCCACAACACCCTCAGTCATATACAGAGCTGTCCGGTAAGTCACATAGAGCTGTCTGGTAAGTCCTCAGTCATATACAGAGCTGTCCGGTAAGTCCACATAGGATATTATTCCATTCTGCTGGTACTCGCAATGCTCTTAAATAGTCTTAGCCATAGGAAAATGTGTATTTTCTAAGGTAATCTTCAGAATCTGTCTTTGAAACAATTGAAACTCCTCCAGTTTTGTCATATTTTCTTATATTTGATTTTGTATTTCTTTTTACCTTCTCTTACTTCTTTTCCTAAATTAATGATTTTTATTTCAGTTTTGCCAGGGCATGGGTTTCATCTGTGAGCTGTGTAATGTTAATGACATCATCTTCCCCTTTCAACTGGACAGGGTGCAACAGTGTGCAGGTAAGAACATGTTGATACATTAAGTCTGTTATGTTCTATTTACATTAAAAAGGCCTACAACAACAGATACTGATGATCACTGTAGACTATATTTGACATTTTAATGCAAGGTACGTGGAATGTATGCAGTGTGGTAGATTGAGGAGGACTATGGTGCTGCTCCTTTCTAGCTGTTCTGTCTGTACTTTCTGTCCGACGCATGTGCAGTTACACTGTTCTAGCTGTTCTGTCTGTACTTTCTGTTCGACGCATGCGCAGTTACCAAGGATTACCACTGCATCAGTGTAACTGCATGCGTCAGACAGAAAGTACAGACAGAACAGCTAGAAAGGAGCAGCCCCTATGAGCGGTGTATGAGTTGTTACGTGCCCTGACACACATATTGTGTGTTCTTTTCAGACTGCCATGCCTGCTGCCATAAGAACTGCTACATGCCTGGAAAGTGTCCAAAGTGTGCCCGGTTAGAAATCAGGTAAATACCAGGAGGCTACGGTACTTAAATTTTAATCTGTTTTTCTTTGGAGGGTAGCCACTCAGAACAACACTTAGTTACTCCCCTTTACTACTTAACTATCAGGAGCCGGTTGTTCGAAGGCCTGGTTAAGCCATAACGGGCCGTTAGATTGCAGCCCAACAGTATTCAACTTTTAAAGGGTGTGACAAACTTTTACAATGTTCAGATCTTTGTGGTGTATCATTCCCAGAGGTTACAAAACATTTTGAGAACTCCAATTTTTTATGGTCGCAATTGGGTGAAATATTCCTGCAGCAGCGTTAAACGTCCAATTTTGTTATGGGGATTTCTGAACAAGCCTTCAAGTTGAGAATGAAATCTTACATAAAAAACATGTCGTAATCTCTGTGTCAGAATTTGATTGAATACTTACAACATCGTCATTTTTTTGTTATCAGGAGACAGCGTCTAGCTCAGCAGTCAATCTCTCGCGATGAGTCCTCCACTTCCTCCAATGACAGCGGCAATGACAGTACTTACACCCCCAGCGTTAAATCTTGATACCCGTCTTCGTATCATCACATTCCTCATCTCCACTGGCAATGACAGTTTAACCCTCTCAATGCTGAAGGCAACTGGAGATGCCTTGGTTGTGCCTAATCTAGCAGGGAGAGGGTTAAACATGTAAAGCATTGATCCTTCCTGTCCTTGTAGCATCAGCACATTCCTCATCATCTTCGTCATCTTTTCCATCGTCATCTGTGATATTGTAACTTATTGATTATGCAAAGATTGGGGTCACAAGACTTGTTATGTTTGCCGAGAGAATGTGGGCGTAAATGTCGCATGTATATTGTACTAGTTTGTTTGGAAAACGGACTACTTTATGGGTGAATTTGTTAGTGTCTATCCAGATTGGGAGACCTTTTCTGTTTTCTTTTCGTTCATCATTTACTGGACATTACGGTATTCTAAATTTCATTACCATATTTCATAGAAAACATCATGAAATTAAAGCATTGTATGTTTAATTAATCCTTCTGAAGGCAACAGGAAATGCCCTAATTAGCAGTGCTTTTGCCTAATACAGCAGGAACCATACAAAGTCAACTCTCAGTCAAATTTAAATCAGATATCGTTTCGCTCCTTAAACATTTTTCGGATCTGATTTTTATGAGATTGAGAGAAACTATTAGAGTAACACAAGCTCTGATATCTATGATATTACATTTTTTTCTGTGCAATTTTTGTGTGTGATTTCTGATAATAAGAAGACTGGCTAATGCAATATCTGTAATCTATGTGATAAAGAATGATTCCTATTGGGTGTGGTAACACATGGTATACTGTACATGGTTATACTCTACCTGGTATACTCTACCTCTCTGCTAAAAGTAATATAGCAGAGTGAATTAGGCCGTGCTCCTTTCTAGATGTTCTGTCTGTACTTTCTGTCCGAGACATGTGCAGTTACAAAGGAGTAACACCGCACAGTGTTCTCTGTGTCCGGGACATGTACCAGTGAAATAGGTGGTGCAGACGGCACAGTACACAATCCAACATGTCTGCCACTGGCAATTTACTCTGTGATGTGCTTGCTCACTCCATTCTAAAGAACAGCACATGTACTAGACATGTGACAGAACATTAGAAAGGAGCATGCCCTGTGTTACACCCAATGCTTGTAAGGCTGGGTATCCTTTCACAAAGCTCTCTTATCCGCTAAGAGACCACAGCACTC
This sequence comes from Lepetodrilus elevatus, assembly GCA_034780755.1. NCBI lineage: Eukaryota > Metazoa > Mollusca > Gastropoda > Lepetellida > Lepetodrilidae > Lepetodrilus > Lepetodrilus elevatus. The sequence goes on along the minus strand of JAVCKZ010122453.1, from coordinate 1,942 downwards.
TTTGTAGTGTAGTAGCTATCAGCTAAGAGAGCATTATTATTGTGTCTTAGTGGATAAGAGAGATTGATGAAAGAATATCGTGTTCTTTTGATTGATATGTGATGTATCATCTCTGATATATTGTGATCTGTTAAAGACCTAAGGGCTGCTCATTTTTAGCTGTTCTGTCTGTACTTTATGTCCGACGCATGCAGTTTCAACGGATCAACACTGAACAATCAACACTGCACAGTGTAACTGGGAATGTGTCGGACAGAAAGTACAGACAGAACAGCTAGAAAGGAGCAGCCCCATACATAGTCAAGATATTGATGATCATTTTGGAATAATTTGGGCTGTAAATGCTTACATTCAATTGATATAATTATATATCTCCAAATATATTTGTCATTACATCGACTGTAGGAGGCTATGCCATGGCACTCCTTATCGCAGTAGAGATATTTTGAAATGCAGTACACCAGATTTGAGTTACGCCCCTTGTAGATGTTTTGGAAACACACAAGTAATTAATATATTGTACTGTGAATTTTTGGCTTAAATTTATTTCAAAATGATCATAATTTTCTTTGAATTTATTCCTTTGACACAAGTGTGATATCTTGGTTTGTAAATACGTACATAGACGATGTAAATTGAAACTCAATTCAGTTTAAAAGACTGAACGTACTTTCAATGTAACATGCCATGGTTAGTTACTAGTCATCATTAACCTATTCCCAGTGATACTATCCGTTATTATTGATTACTGTATGATGCACACTAAGCATAATGTATTATTATTTGCACACATCCAGTCACATGCATACGAGTGGGAGGTAGCTCTGGTACGTTTGATTTGGAGACCTAGCGTCGGGTCAACACATGCACAGTTGATGTAACTCTCAGGTTGTAAACAAACGACAAGAACAGAACATGAGTGTTTACTATCTTAGATTTAGTTTAGGGTTACGGTTAGCGAATATTAAAAAGAACAAATTAAGCGCCAGTTGGCTGTGACATAGCATACTGTAATTGCAACTTTATTCTTATCAAAGTACATAATTATTTGCTCGATAAAAACAGGTAGTTTCAATACTGTCAACAGTGTTGCAGCTTATACTAGCTAAAAATGTAACAACTTACGAAACCATATTTACCGTGGCAACCATCTTCATAATGTCACTTGATCAACCCGCTCTTGGGAATTTGGAGCATGTGTTCTTGACCTACTTTACAGACTCATGAGTTGTGTTCTTGGCATTTTATTTGAAAACTTGACACTAGCGCTGTGACTCGAGGCCTAAACAAATGCACCCTTGACTATTGATTTTTACGACTAAATGATACAATGTGCTGTCTGAAATTATCATCGTTGGTTTGTGAGTACCAGCCAGTGCTTGCTGGGTTACTACAACACTCAGTGTTACAGGTGTGGCAGGTTTTCTGCTGTTATATGTGTGGAATGAAGTTGCTCTAAACCCCAATTCAAGCAAATAAAATTTGCACGGCATATATGTGAGCAACTGAGAGTGCAAGTTAAATGGACTGTTATGCAATATTGTTATATATACGTTCCAGATATAAGCTTTATGTATGTTTATATGTATTGTTTTTTTGTAATGAATTCTGATCAAAATACAAACTGATTCCATGAATATTGAATTAAAATATTAATAATTTCTGGTTTGTTTCTGTCTTTATTGTTCTTTTAGTGTGGATGGGTGGGTGGTGACATAGTTGTATATAATTGTTTTTTTTTGAAAGAAGTGAATGAGTACAGCACCCAGGACATTGCATAACTTTGGAAAACTTTCTGAGGTGGCAGATAGTATATGTGCTGTCAACACCGTCATGTGCAATAGCGGCTGCAAGTGGGTCATCGGATGTCGAAGAGTATCATTTAAAACTAGGAATTCCGGTGATAAGCTAACAGAAGTCTATGCATAGAAGTGACTACAAA